>JAHREE010150414.1:17556-31148 GCA_033628505.1 Tringa tobata | reverse complement strand
CCTTCCTCTTCCTACCCTCGAAATCCCCAGCAATGAGAGCAGCCCCCGCAGGTGGCACGTGAGCTGCTGCCTTTTGCCTCTATATGGTGTCCCCAAGGCTGTGTCCCCAAGGCTTTGTCCCCAAGAAGCCGTGATAAAGCTCGTGCCAGGGTTAGGGACATCCCCTCTGGGCTGAGACAGGTCCTGGAGTCCTAAAGGGGATGCACATCCCCTGGGATCGCAGTGCTTCATGCCCTATTCCACCCTGGTGGGGCTGGTGTGATGCAGCAGGGAGGATGCTCAGAAAAAAGGGAGTTTTATTGGTCTTTTTATTGCCTGCAAAGTGCCAGGAAAGACTAGGATTAATAGCAACCTATATATAAAAANGGGTTTGTTCTTACAGAGTGGCACTGTCACCTCGGTGGGAACGGAGAGAACAGGGGGGCTTTTCTTCGCCTCACTGATCAGCATGCAGCTGGGGAGCACGACACACAGCTGCGAGCCGGGGGCTGGAGGATGCTCCTGTGGATCCGGGGAGGTGGAGGGGGGGGGCTGAGCTTCTGCCAGCCCTGACCTTCCCCCATCCCCAGCACGGTCACGTCCGTCCCTTCGACAGCAGAAGGGACAGATCAGTTTCCTTTTTTTTGGTTTCCTTCCTCTTCCTACCCTCGAAATCCCCAGCAATGAGAGCAGCCCCCACAGGTGGCACGTGAGCTGCTGCCTTTTGCCTCTATACGGTGTCCCCAAGGCTGTGTCCCCAAGGCTTTGTCCCCAAGAAGCTGTGATAAAGCTCGGGCCAGGGTTAGGGACATCCCCTCTGGGCTGAGGCAGGTCCTGGAGTCCTAAAGGGGATGCACATCCCCTGGGATCAGAGTACTTCATGCCCTATTCCACCCTGGTGGGGCTGGTGTGATGCAGCAGGGAGGATGCTCAGAAAAAAGGGAGTTTTATTGGTCTTTTTATTGCCTGTAAAGTGCCAGGAAAGACTAGGATTAATAGCAACCTATATATAAAAAGAAAAAAAAAAAAGAGAGAGAAGAGGAGATGAAAGTAGTTTTATTATCTCAGAAGCAGCTCGAGTCATTTTAAGCAGCAGAGAAACACAAACTGCCCTTTTTAAAGAAAATCTTTGCCTGTGTAGGTACAAACGCCCAAGATTTTCCCCTTTAATACCCAGCCCTTCACAGGAACAGAAAGGACGGGCAGCAAAGGGCTGGGCCAGGCTCTTACTAATGGGGTGGCTCTTAACAACCCGGGCACTTTGTGCCAGGGAAGGAGAAGTTCCCTTGCCAGGCTCCTGCAGGAGTTTTGCCCGGGGAAGAGCCTTGCGTTTTGAGGTTAAATACCAGTTTCTGGCTGGTTTGGGGCGCGTTTTCCATTGGGGTGACCCCACACTGTGGCCGGAGGCAGGTCGTGGAGACCCATCCCATCCCGACCCGTCCGGACCCGCGCAGCCTGGCTGGCTCTGCCCAGATAAACACTGACTCATGCTGTTATTCTGTCCCACCCTGGGCACGATTGGCTTTTTTAAAGGCTGCCTTTTCCAGCTATTCCCTTTTTTTTTTTCCTGTTCACACGGGTGGGGGACGAAGCCTTAGCTGGTATGTGGGGAGCAGCCGGGGGTGCGGAATGCTGCCAGCCACGGGGGTCCTGGTGGAGTGAGGACCGCTCCGTGGTGGTGAAGCAGGGATGTGTCAGAGTGCCAAGGATGCAGGTAGGACTCAGGCTTCCCCGCCGTCCTGCAGCACCCCTGGGGCAGAGCTCCGTGCCTCAGTTTCCCACGGGGACTGGCTTTACCCCCTCCTTCTGCTTTGGGGGGGTCCCCTGCCACCGGTGACTTGGGGGAGCTGCCAACCTAAATCCTTGGTGTCAGGTTGTTGCGGATGCTCAGCATGCTGCTGCCTCTCCTGGGGCATCCAGCATCCCTGTCCCCTTCCCAGCTGGCTGGAGCTGCACAGGGGGCTTGGGGACAGGTGGCAGTGCTGGGACAGTGACCAGGGAGCAGCTTTTGGGCACGCCAGGGCTCGAGGTTTTGCAGTGGCATGGTCTAAGCTCCCTTTGGATGGGCTGGTGGCCCATTTACACCAAAGGCTGGGGCTCCATCCCCAGGCATCCTTGTGGGGACCGGGATGCTGCACAGCATCTCTCCCTGTGGCAGCTGTTGCCATGGCAATTGCTGGCTAAAATAAGGGTGAATTGGAGCTGGGTACCCAGAGCTGCTTTCCCATTCTTTTTGTTTTCTTGCTCCCCCTGAGTGCTGGCAATCCCCTGCATGGGACTGGGAGCTGCCTCCGCGGGACTGGATGCTGGATCCCGTGGGGATGTCCCTCCTGTGTAACCCTGGGCTGGAAAAAAGTGGGTGCCCGAGGGATGGGTGGCGTGGCCTCAGATGCCAGCTTGGGATGGGGCAAGCATCCTCTTCCCTAGGGTATGTTCTTGCTGTGCTCAGGGTCTGGCCCGTGGAGCGGGACTCGCTCCAAGTCCCCCCAGGACTGGGACCAGCATCTGCCATGGGGTGAAATCCAGGGCTGCAGCTGGGCTCAGAGGGGAGCACTGGTGCGAGGTCCACAGGGACTTTGAGATGCTGCTTTGCCCCGTGCCCTTCCCAAAGCCCCTCAGATGAGCGACCGTGTGTTTTCCCCCAAACATCTGCCTGCAATCCCCACCTCTCCGAGCACGGGGCTGCGTGGGCAGCGGGGCTGTGCTCCCCCCTACACGTGCTGGAGGAAGCGGGTTTGGGGTGCGCTGGGACCTCGGAAACCGCTGCTGGGGAGGAGGGGAAATGTGTAAATGAGAAAAAGGCAGAGCAGCTGCCTGGGGGCGGCAGCAGCTGTGCGGGCAGGGGTGCGGGCAGGGGTGCAGGCAGGGGTGCGGGCAAGGGTGCAACACACAGGGGCTGGCAGCGGCAAGCGGAGCCCACCCTGGTCACCCGCCTGCTTCTGAAGGGGGTCTGTCTGTCCCCTCCCTCAGCATCCCTTGTGTCTTTGGCACTCTGTAGGTGCTAAGTGGGGGCCGTGGGGGAGAGCAAGCACTAACTCACGGGCACCCCCAGTTTCCCCAGTGCTGGGGGAGTGCTTGTGGGGACAGGCACACGCTGGCCCCAGCCTGGCTCTGTAGCATCGTGTGGGTAAAAGCGTGATGGGCTTTGACAGCACAGGCAGGATCTCGTGTGCTCAAAAGCTGGTCTGCTTATTTTATTTGATTTTATTCGATTTTTTTTCTTCTTTTTTCCCTTCCTCCTACCTCTATCAGTACCTCCAGTAAAAGCATTGCCCTCAGGCGCTGGGGGGAGGCAGCAGGCAGTGCTGGCAGCCTGCCTGTCTCTGTAAATGCCTGGTGCCCTGAGAGCTCGGGCAGCACCCGTGCCCGAGCGGTACCTGCTGCTGGGGAGATGGAGCATCCCCTGCCCTCCTGGACACGGCCACATCCCTGGCATGTGGATCCCGCTGACATCCCTGTAACCCCAGTCACATCCGTCCCCCCGCCCGTCTGGCCTGGCCAGCCCGCGGAAGAGCTTTCGCCCAGAAAAGCTGGATTTGAACATTTTCTGCTGTTCCCTCCGTTTCCTGTTGCCTTCCCAAGAACAACATCCCTGACCTCATCCTCCTCCCCCGGTGCGCGCCGGGATGCTGCCGATGTGCGAGCCCCCCCCTCGGGAATCCCACCCCGGCGCCCGCGGGCCGGACTTCAGCCTTCCCTGGGTACCAAGACAAATACAGCTGCGGGATGACGGGGCCGGCGGCGGCTGCCTGGACTGAAAGGCTATTTTGGGTAGATCCTGTGCTCGTTTTTGTTGAGGTAGGAGGACAGAGATGAATAGACCGAATGGAGACCGAAGCGGTTTTGGCTCAATCTGGGTGTTTTTCAGCCCAGAGAGGAGCATTGAAACACACTTATGATAGTGTGGTGCTTTTTTTTTTTTTCTTTTTTCCCCAAACTTTGAGGGGGTTTGGCAGTGAGAAACGCGGGGAGGTTTCACGCAGCCCACCCCTCAAGCTCTCTGTTTTTGGGAGGGTTTTGGGGAGGCGGGTGGAAATTTGCCAGATGGTTTTCCATCAGGTCCAGGCTCCAGCTCAGAGCCTGTGATGTGCCCAGAGATGTCCTGGGAGGATCACGGCAGCTCCAGCAGCTGCCTGTCCCCTGCCTTGGGGTTTGAGATTGTTTCCAGGGCTCATGTGGATCTAACCCCTCATCTGCCAAACCCCTGTTGCTCTCTGGCTGTCCTCACCCTGAGTGGACACCAGGGCCACCCCCCCCCCCTTCCCAACCTGGCAAAGGTTTAGGCAGGGAGGGGATGGGGGGGGGGTTCTTTTCTATCACCTGCCTTATCTGCCTGCCTCGAGAAGGGCAAGTGTTAAAAAATAAAAGAAAAAAAAAAAGAAAGGGGGAGAGCGCAAAATAAAAAACAAACAGCCAATTCAGATAAATAATCCAGTAAATACAGCTTTGAAATGTCAAGCTGAATGTCATCGCCCTCGCCGGGCTCAGCCATTAAAAAATAATAATAAAGAGATTTTTACATTAAAAATATATGGGTGGGCACGATTGGAAGAGGAGCCTGTAAAGCTGCAGGAGTCCCTCCTGCCTGAGCCAGGCAGGGGACCAATGGGTGCTGCAGTGAGGTCTGGCTGACCCCGTGGTGGTGGCCTGTCCCTGGAGGTCCCTCATTTACCCCATGGGTGACACCAGGGTGGAAATGGCAGGTGGGTGGCATCTTTGTGGGGTTTCTCCCCAGTGGCAGAGTGAGTCCCAGGAGCTTTGGGGCTCCCTGGCCTGGGATGGGATGGGATGTAGATGGGGCTTTGGTTTCCCTGACCTTTCTGCAGCTTTGCCTTTGGAAAGGTGATGATGGGAAAACCGCTGGTCCGTAAAGGCAGTGGGCAGGACGGCTCATTACCCGGGAACATTAACAGTCAGCGCTCTAGGAGCCGGATCTGCTGATACTGTTACTTCCACCGGATCATCAACTTTAATTCATCCTTTCGACGATCAAGGTTTTGCCGGGGCAAGGCCTCCTTCCAGCTCAAACTAATTCACGAGCTTTGCGCTAAAACCTTATTTCTTCCGGCTGCTTATCGTCTCCTGGAGCTCGGCACAGGGGGAGGTGATGGGGCTAGGATTTAAACCCCCAGCCGGGGACTTTGCAGCGATGGGAGCAGCAGCAATTGCAGGAAGGAACAGGAGGAAAAGCCCAGGGAGAAACAATAGGTTACAGCACAAACACCGTGGAGATTTCAAAGCAGGGCTGGTTGGGGGGGGAGTGATGCTCGGGGGGGACCTTTGAGCTGAAACTCCCTGAAAACATGAGGGTCCAGCCTGGATGGGCAGGGCCACGTCCTTCCCACAAGGACAAGGTTGGGTGCAATGCCCTGTGCTGGGGTTTGTACAGATCTTGCCCCTCTTGCTACGGCTCGTTTGGGCATCGCTAATTGCCTTTGGTGGGGCTTGGCTTTAAACTCGCTGTGACTGTTCACAGGGGAGTGGTTGAACCCATTTAACGGAGGGCTCTAAATGGATGGTGGAGACTGGCTTCTGATTAAAGCAAAAGACACTGTTAGTTATCACAATTAACATTTTAAAACACGCAGGGCACCAATTTAGTCAGAGAAATAGCTGTATGAGAGTCCAGACACCTCACGCGTATTTATGGCTTTAATTATTTATAGTAACTTTGCCGTGGACTTGATTGTAGGGCTCTTTGCATGTACCTACGGATGCTGCCTCATGTCGGATGCTCGTACCGAGTGTATGGTCGCGGATTTCTTACTGGCTTGCCCCAAAAGCTGCTGGGATCATGACAGGACCCCAACTTTCCCAGCTCCGTGGTGGGGAGGTCCCCAGGCCACCACGGCCCCCCGAGCTGCGGGACACCACCAGCCTGCTGGGGAGGCTGCAGAGGGTTAAATCACGGCGGCTGAGTCTCTGTTCCCTCCCTTCACCCCACATCCCAGGGTGAACGGCCTTTGTTTGATGATCTCGGCTTTAATATTACAGCTCGGTCCCTAGATCTGTGCAGAGGGAGCTGCCTTTGTGCCCCGGGACGCTGAACCGCCGCCTTCCCCCATCCCACCCCGTCCCGCCGGGTGTCCGGCCGCACCGAGAGCACGGCACGGCGTGGGAGAGGAGAGGTGAGGGGGTGTAACGCCGGTCTCACCGGGCCTGGCATCAGTGGGGCACGGGGTCCTCTGCATGATGGATTTTCAGTCCGATTTTGCTGGGGTGCTCGGGGGAGGAAAAAAGGAAGAGCCATAATATTTTGCAGATCGGAAGGTCTCGGAGCTGTTAATGAGCTGTTAATGAGCATCATCCTAGTTTTTCCCCTGGAAGTAGGCGGGTAATAGAGGTTTTTTGCAGGATGAGGCTACAGCCACATCCTGGTGGAGACAAGGGACTGAATCACGTCCTGTGGCTCGGGGAGCTGATGTCTCTTGGCTGGGGGCTGGAAACCCAGTGAGGACCTGGTGACCTCCAGGTACAGCGACATCCCCTGGTGTCCCTCCTGCAGGCTGTGCTCACTGTAATTAACACCATGTGTTTGCTCAGCAGAAACACACAGAGAAACATCATCAGCTGGAGAGTCCGGCACTGACCAGGTTGTATTTTGTTTGCAGATAATGGCACTTTCCAATTTGTCCAACTACTTGGATGATGTCGATAACTACAGTGACTACCCAGATTACGCCTATGAGGAGACCAGCAGCGTGTGGACAGACCCATCCCATGACCCGAAGGACGTTGCGAGGATCCTCTCTGTTGTCATCTACAGTGTGTCCTGCGTGTTGGGCATCTTGGGGAATGGCCTCGTCATCGCAATAATAACTCTGAAGATGAAGAAGTCGGTCAATGCCATCTGGTTCCTCAACCTGGCTGTCGCCGACTTCCTCTTCAACATCTTCCTGCCCATAAACATTGCTTACACGGCCATGAGGTACAACTGGATCTTTGGGACAGTCATGTGCAAGTTGAACTCCTTCCTCCTCATCCTCAACATGTACACCAGTGTCCTTCTGCTCACCACCATCAGCTTTGATCGCTACGTGTCAGTGGTATTTCCCGTCTGGTCTCAAAACCACCGGTCGACCAACCTGGCGTATTTAGTTTGCTTGATTATCTGGACCATTGGCATCATTATGAGCTGCCCATCTCTTGTCTTCCGAGACACCGCACAAACCCGCAACTCTGTGATTTGTTTTAGCAACTTTTCCCTCTCCAGGAATAAGTCTTACCAAGCCCTGGCACTAATGAGGCACCGAACAGTGAACATCACCAGGTTCCTCGCTGGGTACATCCTTCCCATAACCATCATCACTTTCTGCTACATTGCAATCGTCCTCAACTTGCGTCGAAACCGCCTTGCTAAGTCCAAAAAGCCCTTCAAGATCATCGTCAGCATTATAGTCACCTTTTTCCTTTGCTGGAGTCCTTACCACCTTCTGAACCTCCTGGAAACAATACCTGACACGATTCCACGCTCTGTGTTTGAGATCAGCATCCCTATAACCACGGCACTCGCTGCCTCCAACAGCTGCATGAACCCTGTCCTCTACGTCTTCATGGGCCAGGACTTTAAGAAGTTTAAGGTCACCATCCTTTCCAGACTGGTGAATGCCCTCAGTGAGGAGACGGGCCACTCCAGCATTGTTCACAGGAGCTTCTCCAAGATGTCTTCAATGACTGAGAAGGAGACGACAGTCCTCTGAACTCAAGCTGGATGCCTGCAGGAGGGCCACAGTCCTGTGGTGTTGCCCATGCCCACCACTATGATGGTGGCCACCCTTGTAGTGGCCCCTGGTGTGGGACGAGCATGGTCTAACCCTATCCTATAGTGTATTCTTTGACTGCTCTTGCTGCCTGGGGGCTGGCAGGCGTTGGAGACCACCGCTCTGTGCCCAGGAAGAAGGTACAACCACCCTTAATTTGTCTTTGTCATTGCAAAGATGGTTGCACCAAACTATTTAAGAAAACATTTCAGGGCATTCTTGTCTAATCTAGGCATTGTCTGGCCTGGCCAAGGGCGCTCCGGCTGTTTCCAGAGACATCGTACTGGACAGAGGACGTGTCTGGGAAGGCACCTCCACTGCCAGGTTTCTGAGATGGGTGGCTGGATGGGCCACCCATGGATGGGTGTCATGGATGATACCTGCTACGGCAAAACTGGTGACACTCTTCCTATGTCCTATGTATGCATATAGCTACTTATGTTAAAGTCCTAAAGTATATTGGTACTGGCACAATACATTTTTGACTGTGTTGTGAGCACTTTGTACCCAAAGAGGCCCTGGGAAGTGTCTCCATAAGAGGGGTTTGAATAACCCACCCTTGATGAACTGGGAAATCTTGCATGTCTTCTAAGTGATCCACACCCAGGGCCAACTGCCAGGGTGGGGATTGGGCTTGTGCACAGGGTCACCGACATGGAACACCAGGAGAAAAAAAAAAGAGGGAAAGATTCACTTGAAGTGTCTTTTGAACAAACCCCACGTTTCACACGGTACATAGTGCAGAGCAGTTTGATACTTGGGACTGTGAGTACGGGAGGGTCCTTGCAAAGTACCCGGGTGGCACCAGGGAGCAGGTCCATGGGCTGGAGGGTATGGACCTGTTGTGGCATCCAGGTGGAGCCAGGGATTGGCTCCATTGCTGTCTGCTCCCTAGTGTGATCACTCAGTCCTATGGGAAGATTTTACCTTTTCCTGACCAGACAGCAAGCCCGTCACCAGTGGGAGACTCTGCTGCCGCACACAAATCTCTGAGCTGAAGGATGGGGCTAGCCACCATCTCTATCCAATTTCATGCACAGTTAATCTGGGAGATCCTTCACCATTTGGGCTTCTTGACTATGACACCGGTGTCACGCTTATTTATGTGTCGGTTTGTCCGTGTCACCCACAGCCTCTCACTCCCGGGAAAGTGAGGAACGACCGAGTCCTCTACCTGCACCAGGTGCTGGAGCAGAGCCGACCCCTGGAGCTGGGCTTGGGCAGTCCCCGGTGGCACCAGGGACATTTCAGGGGGTCCCTGGGGATCCCAGCTCATGCGATGTCCAGGGGAGCTTTGTGCAGGGGCTGACACACTGGCAATCGAGAGTCTGCTCACAGGCGCCTGCAAAGGAGGAGATATTTATTTACAGCTCTTTCTTAAAAAACAAAAAATGGGGGGGAGGGTGGGGGAAGTGAAGAGGCAGCTCCTAGGAAAAAGTACGGAGCTATTTACAGGCTCCTGCCAGCAGCAGAATCTGCCAGCCACAGGTATAAGCCCAGCCACAAAGCCCCACTAATTGACCTGCAGCCCTGAGCTGTGGGAACGCCGTGGCTAACAGCTGGACGCTGCGGCAGGAGCTGGATTTCAGACAGATTGTGAGGCGTCCCCTCCACCCCCAGCACTGCCTGGCTGCTCTGCCTCCATCTGCATAACCTCGTTAACGTGGGTATGATGGGGTGAGAGGGGAGCACCTGCACCCCATGAAGCTGTCGGGATGCTCCTGTCCCATCACACAGGCGTAGAGGGATGTTGTAGCATCTCTGCCCACAGCATCCCTGCCCACAGCATCCCTGCCACTGCCTGCACCACCCCTGGGATGGAGCTGCCGATGGATCTGGTGTGTTTGGCTGCAGTTTTGGTGCTGGACAGTGTGAGCTGGGGCATGTTTGTCCCCCAGACCTGGGCAGTAGGTGGCCGTCCTCACCGGTGTTGCAGGGGATGCTGCAGACCCGGTCTGCTAAAAGTGGGGTGCAGGGGGGGTGGGGGATTTCTCCTGAAAAATGAAGGGCGTCCAGCCTGAGCCCAGAAGGGGCACACAATGGTGGGGATGAGGATAATAAGGGAAATTAATGGCAGATTGGTGACTGCCACCTGTTGGGTGCTGCTCTCAATAACACAGGGCAGCTGCAGGGCACCGAGCCACAGGCATCTCCTGGGGGCTGAGGCTGGGCCAGCTGCCTCCCCAAGGACCCATGCCCCATCCATGGGCCACACGGCATGCCATGGCCGAGCCACCTGCAGGAATGATTTATCTGGTTTTTTTCTCCCCTAAAGCCTGTGCACGGTTCACAAGCTTGGAGGATGCTGTCACCGAGGAAGCTGCAGGGGAGGAAGGCTTTGGCAGTGGGAGGGAGCTCCCCTCACTCACGTTACACAGTATTTAATTACCTGCTGAAAGGTCACAGGGTTCCTATTAGCGGTCGGAGAGGGCAGAAGGACAGACAGCCACTCAGGTAGGCGAGGGGGACACGCAGAACAAGCAGAGGAAGAGGAGGAGCCCATGACACCTTTGGGGGACAGGGAGCACCCCAGAGCCAGCAGCCACCGATGCTTTCTGGGCTCAGGGTTTGGGGCAGCTAAAGAGCTGGGGCAGGAACAGCTGGAACATCTGGTCTTAGAATAGAATCATAGAATGGTTAGAGTTGGAAGGGACCTTGAAGATCATCCAGTTCCAACCCCCTGCCCTGGGCAGGGACACCTCCCACCAGACCAGGTTGCTCCAAGCCCCCTCCAACCTGGCCTTGAACCCCTCCAGGGATGGGGCAGCCACAGCTTCTCTGGGCAACCTGGGCCAGGCTCTCACCACCCTCACAGTAAAGAATTTCTTTCTAGTAAGAAAGAAATTCTTTCTGGTCTTGCCAGTCCCTGCCCTGGGATGGGTTTGGGGACAGCGTGGGGCAAAGTGCATGGGATGGGGGGAGCTAGGCAGCTCGTGACCCCCCAGGACCCAGTGCCATTGCCCCTCAGTCCAGCAATGTGATGCTCCTGGAGCAGGGATGTTCCTCACTAATTTTTGTGGCTGGGTCTTGCAAGCCTGTCTATTATTTCTGCAAACAGCTTTCAAAAAAAAAAAAAAGAAAAAAAAAAAGTGATGACTTGGTACATAACCTTGGGTTAAATCATCATTATAATGACAGCTTGGGAAACCTAATATTTGAGTTCGTCTTTGTAGCTGTTTGCCTATTCAATAAAAAACC
Source organism: Tringa tobata (assembly GCA_033628505.1). Lineage (NCBI taxonomy): Eukaryota > Metazoa > Chordata > Aves > Charadriiformes > Scolopacidae > Tringa > Tringa tobata. Next base: position 20,211 of record JAHREE010150414.1, on the reverse strand, counting down.
TGTTTTACATACAAATACCCCCAGTACGTGCTCAAGCTTGTCGCGTGGAGCAGGAAGGATCCCAGGGCTTTTCAGTGAGCAGCCACTTCCTAGGATGGATTCCTGATCCCACACATGGAAATTTTGGACGGCAGGAAAGCAGCCAGGAGTGGGGGAGAAGGACCCACGAGAATGTGGGGCTGGGGCTTTATGGCCAGGAGCCAGAGACTGAGATGGGAGCGTGGTGAGGATGGGAGCTCCAAGCTCCTCGTATGGGAGATCTTCCAAAGATGCTCTCTGTGGGTTTCCCCCTTTAATTTGTCCCTGAAGAGGCCAAACGGCTCTTTGGGGGGGGAAAAAACACATCTGTGCAAAAAAGCAGCTGAAAAAGCATCTTCTCCCCCATGCCCACATATGGAGCTGAGCCCGGCAGTGGGGGCCGGTGTCTGCTCCCCCCTCCCGAGCCTGCTCCGTTACTCCGTGCACTGAGCTGCCAACAGCATCTTCCCCGGGTTCGTGTCAGCCCGGCGTGTTGTCTGTCAGATAAAATCTGGCAAACGCTCCGTTATGTTCATTGGAAAGAAGAATTATTAATGCCAGCGCTGAGCTGGGTCTCTGCTGCACCTGCCCTCATGGAGGATGGTTCCCCCATCGCCTCCTGCACCTCACGATCCCCCCGCAGACCCCCTCCCTCCCTGAGGTTGCTTTGGGGGGGACAGGGCAGTGGGGAGGGGGTTGGCTCCTGCACCCCAGTGGGTTCTGCCCCCCTGCATCCTGACATCCATCCAGACACCCCGGGACAAGCAGCGTGTTGCTGCTCCATCCCCTCCCACTGCTGGTTCCCCCCATCCCAGGAGGGTTTGGGATGAAATGGGGAAAAGAAGGGAAAAAAACCACCCAAGTTTTGCCCGCTGGACCCTGTAACCTGCCAGGCATGGAATGAGCCTCCCCGGGGAATATCGGTGAGTTCTGTTCCCACGTCGCCCATCGAGGCAGGCAGCAAACAGATCAAAGAGAGAGCATTAAAAATGCATATATACAAAACAGAAACAGGGTAGAAAAATTCAGAATAAACCTTCACCAGCGGAACCGCTCAGTGCGCACGAGCCTCTTCAGCCTCTTCAGATTTTTCTTTCCCTTTTGGCAAAGAAATGCTGCTTGCTATTGCCCTAATTCCTCTGATATCGCCTAAATACCGCAGCCATCTCATAGAGCAGGTGAAAATGCAGCCTTTCAGCTCTCCTTTTTTTTTTGCTGTGCCGGAGATTTTGTTCATCCAGGGCAGGGAAGCTCACCCCGCCGTGTCGGCTGCGGTGCCCAGTGGTGATGGGAAGGCCCAATATATTAAATTGTGGGTTCTCGGAGGCGTCCTGCTGCCCCTGCTCCATCCCACTCCTGCAGGGACTGATAGATTCGCCTCTCAGCTGGGAGACGTCCTTAGCTATGAATTAACACCGTCCTCTTGATTAATGCCGGCAGGAGGCTAATGACACCGCGGCCAGCTCAAGGGCGACGTGTAAAAAATGTAATTAGCGTCCAGGGAAGGGGCTCAGCGGGAGCTGCAGCTCCAGGGCTGGGTGGCACGGCCAGCCCCGCTCTCTGCCAGCGTGGTGGCACTGCCCAGCTGGGGGCTGGAGCCCTTTTTGGGGCAGGAATCAGTGAAATTGGTAACTGGGGGGGGTGTATGTGGTGCACCTGGGTTTAGCAGCTGAGAATCAAGGGGTGAATGGGATCCAGAGGCCCCATGAGACCTGCAATTAAGGCTGTCGTGGGGATGGTGATTTTTAGGGTAAGTCAGGGATGGAGTAACAGGGATAACTGGGACACTGACCACCCCTCCCAAGCCCAGGACCCCAGTCCAGGACCCCATTCCCCAGCCACAGCCATCCTACTTCTCCCAACCCCACAAGCCCATTGGGGTCCCACGTGCCCCACGTGCTGTGGGTCTCAGCACGTGCAGACCCCAGTGATGGTGCCACAGCACACCAGTGGCAGGACTGGTCCTCGTCCCGTGCGTCCCCTCAACATGCCAGACCCACTTCCAGCCTCTCCTCGCCCCCTCTCTGTAATTACCAACTGCTCTGCCCTGTAACTCTGGGGCTGGGTCTCATTTCACACGCACGGCTGGGAAATTACTCCAGAATATTCCAAAATCATTTCTGTGGAACACATTACCCTCCTTAATGACTCTTCTTTTTCAATTAGCTGTCACGGCCCTGAAATAAAGCTGTGCTTTCCTTCTCCGATAAATCACGCCTTTTATTTAGAATTGGAATTAAGAAAAAAAAAAAAAAGAGATTAAACATGTTACCCTTTCCTTAATGCCAGGAGGGTTGGAGCCATGCTTAAATTATCTCTGCTGCATTCAGGCAGATTGTCAACAGTAAATTTTACGGAAAATAGTAAAACCGATAAATAAACATGCTTCTTTTGTAGGGGATGAATATTACTGCTGCTCAGATTTATAACTTGTGTCTCCCCTACATTATAGAGCTTTTGTGAAAGTGCTGTTGCAGATTCTGTATTATGCTGCCGAGGTGGGTTATTTCCCTCTCATTTAAACAGCAGCATGAACTTCACGTGTGATTTAACGTACAAGGAAGGGAAGAGCCTTCCCTCTGACCTGCTCTGAGCTCCCCAGCATCATTTGCATCACTGGGATCATTGCCTAGAATC
>JAHREE010150414.1:0-12812 GCA_033628505.1 Tringa tobata | reverse complement strand
TCACAGGCACCCCCAGGTCACCAGGGCTGGAGCAGTTACATTGCCTGGTGTTGTGGCTGGGGACACCAGCCTCGCCCCAGGGACCCCCAAGTCTCCAGGCCCAGGGAGGGTCCCCACGGAGCCAAAGGATGGTGCACGGGGGGGACATACAACCACCTCATTTAGAGGCATCACTCTCCTCAGCACAGCCTTCCTGATTTCCATAGCTCCCACTGGAGCATCACCCTGTGGATCACCCCAACAGGTCCATCACCCCAACACCATGTCGTGCCAACCCCCCCCAGTCTCTCCTCCCTTGGGAAGGCTGATGGGCTCCATCCCAGGACCTTCCAGGGCTGGCCAAGGGGCAAAGGGACTTTGGGGATACCCACCCCAGGGGAGCTCAGCTCCCACAGCACCATGGCAGCGTTGCCAGTGCTGGGGGGGGTGCATCAGGCATGGCACGAGCAACACAGCGTCCCCACCAGCCCAAAGGGACAGGCACAAGTAGCCCACCGCGTTGCCACCGAGGGCCGTGGTAGCCAAAACAGGAGCGGGATGGAGCAGGAACCCTGCGGCGGGGAAGGCACCCGCATCCCCTTTGGGGGTGATGCCCGGGTCCACATCGGCACCGGCCAAGCAAGCTCAGCGATGGCTGGGGACCGTTCGTTGCTCATGCAGGGAGTTGATCAACAGCTAATAGCAGCAAGATGGAGAAGTAAAAGAAAAGCCACCCACTGGGTGGAAGTAGGCAGAGGCCGGGGAGACCGAGCCTTTCCTTGCCACGCAGGGTCGAGTCCCCCCCGCCGTCGTCACCATCATCTCGGGTAGTAGTCATCCGGGACCCCCGACAGATTTCGGAGTTTCAGAGCCGTGTCCACCGTTTTGATGTAGCCACTGATCATCTTCCTCATCTCGGGGGTGTAAGGGTCATACTCCAATTTCCTCAAGCCGGATCGCTTAAAGTTGCCATCCTTCTGTCCCTCCACGCAGAGCAGCCGGTCCTCGCAGGCGGCGATGCCCAGCAGCCCCACCATCCGCTGCAGCTGGACAAAGAGGTCCCGCTTCAGGTCCTCAAAGTGCACCACCAGCACCTTCTTGCCGTAGCGCAGCCAGTCGAGGGTGTGGGTCGCCCACCACGGCGCGTAGTTGGCCACGAATTCCGGCCACTCTGGAAGGAGCAGAGGACACCGTCAGTGGGTGTCCCCTCTGTCCCACCACGTCCCCCATCCCAGGGCCACCACCCTGCTGAAATCTTTCAATTACCCTTCTCACTAATTGATCCTCCTATAAAAATCAGGTGATAAAAGGGATAATGAAACATCAATAATAAGCCACAACTCTCCTGGCAGTGCTGTATACATCTGTCTTATGATGCATAAAAGCTCTGGGTATCTGCCTCTTCCTCATGTCCTCCCCCAGAAACCAATGCCTGATTAATAGCTTAACTGTATTTAATTCCCCGAAGAATCATTAAACACAGTATCTGTTTCATTAAACAGATACAGGACAATTCACCTTGTGTAATCACATCACATAAAACTTTGCTTTGGAACCGCTCCAGGGATATCGTAAAATTAATGTCACGGAACCAAAGGGGGGTTTCATGGTGCCCGCAGCCCCCGTGGGCTCCACGCAGGGGCTGAGAATGGGCTGGGGGGAAGGAAAATTCCGCCCCCCGGTACCAGCAGCTGTGGGTGATGCTGTGAGAGGGCACGGCTTTTTCCCAAAAATTGCCCCAAAATTAGTTCCTGGGAGAAGAAAATGGCTGCAGGGAGCACGAGGCTTTCTACAGGGAAGGCTGGGGATGGGAGCCCCACTCCCCATCTCAATTACCCACCTTTAATCACTTTTATTATTGTCCTCTGGATGATTTATTCAACCACCCACCTGAGCATTAATCACAAACCTGGCACAAACAAACTGTCCCACGCTGGTGGGAGGGCAGGGTGGGTGCTGAAGGTCCCACGGGGACCCCTGGGCTCCACGGCCAGGGTCCTCCATGGGCAGAGCCCCCACATGGGGTCAGCAAAATGGGGGTGTCTGACCCCTTCCTGGTGCCCGGCCACAGCCCTCAGCAACCCTCCCAACCCGATTAAAGTCCTCAAGCGATGGAAAAACTCCCTCTTTCCAGGCAAGTTCTTACAATGGGTAATTAACCTGACAATTAACCCATCAGCTAATTACACCGTACATCCTCTGGAAAGAATTTGGTGATGTATTTTGATGTGTGTCCAAATGGAACTGTGCTGGGGTGGAGAGAAAGGTCCCCTTCTGCCTGGTCCCCCCTCTCCCTGGGGGAAAAAGGCATGGGACAGGCACGGGGGGGGAACTGGGACCAGGAAAGCTCAGGAGGGTTCCTGTGGTGCTGGGGCTGCAGCGAGGGGATCGTCCTGCATCCCCCCTCCCGCCTGTATCTGCAACATACAGTTGTGCTTTGGGGTGCAGCAGATGGGAATAAAATCTAGGAAGAGGCTGGTACCGCACCACAGTGGGGGCAATGCCAGCCCGGGGACCTGCCCGGGGAGAAAAGCCACCGAGGAAGCAGTGGGACATTTCTCTTCCCTGGTTTTATGGGATGGGGTGATGGGGAGAGCGGGGTTGGGCCATCTCCGACGCTGCAAGCACATGGCGATAACGAAACCCAGGCACATAACAGCCACAACAGCAAAAGCTCCCCTTAAATAAACTCTGAATTAAGGGTAGCAGATGTTCAATCAAGCTAAATATTTTAACTCTTTCCAATGAAGTCAATCCCACAACAGCAATTTGTAAATTGCTATAATTAACAAGCCTCCACAATACGCCTGTGCATGGGAAAAGGTAGTGTCTCGGGAGCAGCTGGGAGCGGAGAAATAACACCCTGTCCTCAGGGACGGGCTGGTGGCTGCCACCACTCCTGTCCTGCAGGGACAGGGGGCTTCCCCCAGCTGGGGACTGTGCAGGCACTGCCCTGGGCATCGCCTGGGGAAGGACAGATAATTGGGGCTTGGAGGAAATTTCCTTCCTCCCGCTAATTAGAAACTCCGGGGCTGCACTGGACTATCAGAGCCAGAGCGGTGCTGCTGGACAGGAGGAGGCTGGAGGCAGGTGAGTGACCTGGCATTGTTGGGCAGGACCTGTTGCAGGTAGAATCATAGACTGGTTTAGGCTGGAAGGGACCTTAAAGATCATCCAGTTCCAACCCCCCTGCCACGGAGGACACCTCCCACTAGAGCAGGTTGCTCAAAGCCCCGTCCAACCTGGTCTTGAACACCTCCAGGGATGGGGCATCCACAACTTCTCTGGGCAACCTAAAGGTACTATTGCCTTGGTGAGGTTTGGGGTTTGTTTCTACCCCACAGCACTGCCCGTGCCAGGGCTGGCTCTGCCGGGGAGCAGGGCTGCCCACACCCAGCCAGGCAGGGTGGTCCTGCTGGGATCTGGCTCCAGTGGCAGCATGGAGATGCTACAGCCCCACACCAACACATGTGCCCACCAGGTGAAGGGTGGAGATGTCTGATGGATCCTGTTATACTTTTTAACCTCTCCTTGCTCTCCAACCACCCAGCCAAGCGTGCAGGCCAGCTTTCCTTGGCCTGAAAGAGCTGCTCCAAAGAACGGGCAAAGTTTGGATCCTCGGGCTCCTGCCCACCTATTCCCTCCTTGCTAGCACCAAACTGCTGTTGGACTTGTATCCCTGGCCACTGCCACCTCTCTGTTGCTGCCCAACATAGCACTGAACAGCCGAGCATCTCCACTTCCCCATCCCATCCTACAGGATGGATGGATCCTACTGGAGCCCTTGGCCATGCTAGGAGATGCTGTAGGTCATGCCAGAAGATGGACATGGGGACCCTAATGGGGTGGCACAGCCTGGGCTTCCCCCACGGGGACCAGACTTGGGCCTAACAACAGCTTTATAGTTCCAGTGGCCAGACTGGATCTCACCCACCCAGGTCCCAGGGGAGCGGGGCAGGGGCAGCCGAGCCCACCCTACCTTTGCCCTTCCAGTGGGCGTGAGCCGCGAAGCCGATGTGCCCCCCGTACTTGCGGTTGAACTCCGCCATCAGGGCCTTGTAGGGGTTTCGGATGAGCAGGATGGCCGAATCGAAGGATTCGATCTCCTTCTGGCCGCTCTCGTGGGTTTTGATGCAAATCGTCCTCCCGCTTCGCCAGTGGTCCCTCTCGCCCTTGAACCCTGCCGGGACAGAGCAAGTGGTGGGTGCTGAAATTAATAAAAACAGTAAAAGCGAGCTGGGGAAAAGGGAATGATGGGGAGATACCAGGTGGCAAAATACACTTGGATAAAAGCGGTCGAGGCTTGAAGTAGGATTTGCATCCCTCTCCTGAATGCAAATCTTTTATTTGCCTGAGTTACGAGTCAAGCTATGATGAAAAAATCCATGTATGAGCGGGTGGACAGAGGGCACAGGGATGGAGCAGGGCTGCCTCCCCCCGGGCCATGCTCAGCTCTTCTCAGCGAGATGGTCTGCAGCAGCCTGCTATTGCACAGGCAACTTTTCTCCAAGGCAAAGCCCAATGGCATTAAATAACTGCTCCCTGCCCTAATGCACCTTATCCTTATATTGCTGGGGTCAAGAATATATTTTTACAGCTATAATCTCCCCGGCCACAGGTTTTAAACCTTCCCAATAAATTAAGGAGGGTAAAAAGCCCTGTGATCGTGGGGCTGCAGATGAGCCCAGGGGCTGCAGTGATGCCATGGAGGGGGTCCAGAGAGGGGACCGCCATCCCCCATGTCCCCTGCACGGAGCATCGGGGCTGAGCCTGGCATCACTCCCAGCCCCTTTGCACCCCCAGCCCCTGCAAAGCACAACCCAAACTACCTGGGAACAGTGTGTCATCGCTGGAGCTGAGCTGAAAGGGGGGGAGATAAGCTGTAAGTAGCTGTATTACATCAATTATAGATGTGTAATTTGCTTTCGGCAGCCCTGCCGTGCGACGCAGGGACGTGATGGCTAATCTGCCAGTTGCCTGGATACCTCCGGGCCCTCCGACACGCTCAGCCTGGAATAAACACGGAGCCCACACTCGGTGGGATGAGCAGAGCCTTGCCTGGTGATGCTCCCCTCCGTGGGATGCGCGACACCGGCTGCATCCCCAGTGGGTGCCAGCACCGGGGGCTGGTATAGTCCAGGATCCCTCACTCAGGGCAGAACATCTCCATCTCTGAAAGGCTGGATTTGGCAAATCTTGAAAAAAAAGTGCATCGCTGCCTGTGGTGTCAAGCAAGCGAGTCTTTAGGGGGTACCCGGGGTACAGACCCCACCAGCTACATGGGTACCCCAGGTACAGATCCCAGCTCCACCACGGCCAAGGAGGGGAGGAGGATTTCCTCGCGGAGCCACAGAAGGGGAAGGAAAAGCAGGAGAAACCTTCAAGGTCTATGAATAAACCTATGGTAAATGGCTATAAAATGGGGGAACTGGTCTTTTCCCTCCCCCTTGCAATATGGTGGGTTACTGGGAGGAGGTGTCTTCTGCCTGAAAAGCCTTCACACCTGTCTCAAGCCTTTTTTTTTGTTGGCTCGAAACTCGCTGCTTAATTCAGGGTCCCCATGTGCCATCGGCCCTGGCACCAATACGCTGGGCACAGCGCTGCTGCTTTGTCCCAGAGGACACAAGAGGGGGGAGCAACAGCATCCCTCCCCCATTAAATATTTACTGCACAAATATCTGCATCGCCCAGGACAGGAAGATGGATCTCCACCAAATCCCTCAGCCCAAGGAGAAGAGCCAAATGAGATCAGCTCCCTCCTCCATCCCCTCATGAGCTCATCGGCGCTTTTTTTTGCACTGCGAATATTCATTCATCTGGGTGTTGGTGTTCCCCGGCCGCCCTGACACGGCGCTATTTTTATCTGCGGTTACTCAGGAAACACGTGGGGACATTTGTCCTCCAGGATACTCCTGCCACCCGCTCCTAAATCCTGAAGCTGGAAGGCTGCATCAGTCCTTCTCACCGTGCAGCCCCCACTTTCATTTGCTTTATGCAGCCCGGGATGAGGGTGCCAAGCCCACAAACACCAGCTCCTGGGGAAATCAGGTCACAAAACCCCATCGGCCGTTTCTTGGGGCAAAACACACAGGAAATGCCTTGTTTGGCAGGGTCAGAGCTGCTCCCGTTCCTCCTCTAGAAAGTTCCAAGCCTCACAGTGGCTTAAAAAACCACCAGTGGGATGGAGAAACCCCAGTTCTGCCCCAAATTGGTCCTGGCCAAGGTTAGTGGGCAGCACACATGCAATGTTGAGTCCTTCCAATACCCTTTGAACCAGCACACACCATCCCGTGGAGCACCATCAGCGGTACCCAGCTCTGCCCTCTCCTTCCCGCAGACCCAAAGGATGGCACCAGGACCTTCTCCCGGCTCAGGTGGGACCGACGCACCTCCAGCAATGAACCCCCACCACCACCCTCTCACCTTTGTTGTAGAGAGACCCGTCGAAGTAGTAGCTGCCGGTGTAGAAGCCGGTGGCCAGCTCGATCAGGTGGCGTGCCCAGGTGTTGCCAGCGCCGGGGAAGCTGGCCAGGGCCACCAGCTGCTTGGCACGGCTGGGGAGAAACCTCCTGTCCATGCAGCGGTTGTCTGCAGCGAGAACCAGCCAAGGAACATGAGGGCTGTGACACGGTAAAGTCCTTTTCCTACAGAGATACCCCACTTTCTTACAGGGTGCTGCTGCCTCCCGGGAAGACGCTGGGGCAGGGTGTGAGGAGGTGGCTGCAATAGGGAAAGGTACCCACACGAGGACGCTCCAAAGAGTCCTGAATGCTCAAAAGAGCCCTCAACGCCTCAAAAAAATCCTAAGAAGAGGGCAGGAGGTGCTCTGCCATTGCTGCCTGTGCCTGCGTGATCAGGAGACAGTGAGTAACACGGGTGCATTTGCCAAGCAACGCTCCTGCTTTTTATATCAACGAATGCACAAGTATTTGGAGCATGACCTCAAATGCCGAAGCAGGGATTGTGTGGAGACCAAGCCACTCCGAAGCAAAAACCCCTGAATTTAAGTCCTCATTTGCTCCCTTCAGCCTTTTCCTCTCCCAGTAACAGGTTTCCCCTCGCCCTGTGTTTCCCTGTCCCCACTGGTCCCACCGCTGGGACGCGGTGGGGGACAGGAGCCCTCTCTGCGCAGCCTCCTGGGGACTTTCTCCCTGGTCCCAGCTTTTTCCCCCCATTTTTTTTTCCCTGGACCCTGTCCCCTCTGGCTGGCAGAGCTCCAGCTTACCAGTACTTGCCGGTGACAAGGAGGGACAAGCGCCGACAAGGAGAGATCCTGCCGGAGGCAGATGGCAAACTGCTCTCCCCTGCAGCTGAGTCAGGCAGTAATTAAAGCTGTTTGTTCAGGGGAGGATTGATTTCCCAGGAAATTAAAATAAATGGTAATTTTTAATGAAAGCCAAATAGATGCTGCAAGCTCACGTTCGCTTTCTGCCGGTGTCCCCGGGAAGGGGATGGGAAACCGGTGCCGGAATTCACGCCGGAGCGTGTCCCCTTGCCCAGCAGCAGGCGGGACGAGCCCGGTGCCCCTCACCTTGCACTTGGGTCTGGTAGACGAGGAGGTACTCGGCGGTGCCGCAGCTCTCGAACTCCTCCCCGGCGCATTTCTGGGCGCAGAGCTGCTCGTCCTCGCGCTCGTGCAGGGTGAAGAGGGTGGTGGGGAAACCGCAGCGGCAGGAGGTCCCAGCCAGGGCCGACAGCGGGTACTCCTGCAGGGATGGGTAGAGGGAGGGCAGCTGGTGGCACCAGCCCCGGACCCCACAGCAGACACCCCCCTGCCCCCCACACCCGTCCTTCACTGCCCTGGCCCCACTGTGCGGCTCAGGGAATTTTGCAGCATCCTCTGAGCTGCTGCAGCATCCTCCCAGCCAGTGGCTGCATCCTCCCAGCTCGTTGCCTCATCCTTCCAGCCGCTTGCCCAAGCAGCCCGTTGCAGCCACCCAAAAGCACCCAAGCCCCAACTTTGCCCCGGGCACGGCCGAGATGCCTGCCAGTGCAGGCAGCAAGCCTGTCTCCCGGCAGAGCCATGGCAGGTCATCTCTGAGCTTGCCACCTGCGCTGAGGTTACTGAAAGCCATGGGATGGCCCCACAGCAGCCTCACCAGCATTTCCAAGCCCAGACTTAGGAGGCCCATTCGGTGTCTGAGAGGCCATTTACCAGCAGGCTGGGACAGTGTTGGGTTAATTGAGGGGCCCCCATTATTTACACCCCGTTATTTACACCTCCCGGCCCCCAGCCCTCCTGGCAGTGGAGCCAGTGACGGAGCAGCCGCTTGTATTTAACTGGTGCGATGGTTTATTCCCCACCACCCTCTGTGAGGGAGGCCACAAAGGGTGGACATGACTGCCCCCACCTGCAGGTCTTTCTCTTCCTCCACCTGATAATTTACCTAATTTTAATTAATAGATACCCTAGCAATGCCCACTGCCGGCCTTTCCCTTGCCTGCTTATAGGCACATCATGCCCTAGGATCAAATGGCACCGCAGCATCCCTGAACCAGGGTGGGACCCTGGGATGCTCCTGACCAAATTCGCCCCCCCGAGGGCAGCTGCTGCCTGCTTGGGGGGGTTGGAAAGCAGTGGGGAGCAGGCAGGGCAGGCAGCAGAAGAGCTGCCATCCAGTCCCTCCCCATGGCAGAGACACAATCAACTCGATCCTTTGCAGCCTGCATACACGTAATCACGGGACTAAATCAGGTTAAAATCTACCCCGGTGTCACCCTTTCTGATGATGATTTGGATGGTTAAGCTTTCGACCTCCACCCCCTTGTCCGGCCCCCCCCGGGCCCCTGCAGTACCTTCTCGGTGCAGAAGTCCACGCACTTGTCCACCGACATGTTCAGCATGACCTGGCTGACGGGCAGGGCGATGGAGACGTTGTCCGGCCGGCGGAAGCAGCCCCGAAATATGGCGCTGCCGTCTGCGAGGGAGAGAGAGCGCAGCGGCCGTCAGAGCCACGCCAGCCCGGCCACGAGGAGCAGGGGCTGCGTGCACCCCAAAAATGCTGCCACTGACACCCTGCGTACCCCAGGCTCCCCAGCAAGAGCCTCTGCGTGCCCCGTTGTCCCCATCCCCGTCCCCCCACCGCTCCCCTCCAGCCGCCCATCGGCGCAGCAGCCGCCGTTCTCCAGCTCTCATCACCCTCCGGCTGTGAAGCCACGTTTGCTAACGAGCTCGCCTGGCCGCTTACGGTGCAAAACGAGAGCAAAAGCCCCAGCAGCAGAGTCAGGTTTATTTTTTTCCTCCCTATTTTTATCAGCCCGGTGATCCCAGAGCAGGGCTGGAGGTGGCCTGGTCCTTTTCCCTGGCATCAGTGCCCCAGGAGGTCCCATCTCGGGTCCTCACCCACTGCTGCACATACCCAGGCACCCTCAGCCCCTCTCCGGGGCTGCTGCTCCACTGGGTGCCCATTGGTGGGAACTCTCTCCCATTGATTGGGGAGAAGGAAAGAAACCCAGAAAATATGGATAATTATAGTGCTGCCTAATTGGGAGTCAAATGAGTGCTTCCGACAGAGAGCAGAAGTTCCTTGGCTCTTTCTGGAGCTCCTGCGCATCCTTCATCCCACAGCCAGCTCTGCTGGCAGCACATGTGGAACACAACGATGATCCTGTTTGGCCACCAAGACTTCATCCAAAGTCCCCCAAAATGCTCAAATACCGTGTTCAGTTTTGGGCCCCTCACTACAAGAAAGACATTGAGGAGCACAGGGACACCGGGTGCTCCCCCAGCACCACGAGGGGTTCCCCCATCTCGGGGCCGAGGCAGGACCCACATCGATGCCGCTGACTTACACCTCCGGGCGGACTCCTGGGCCAGCTCCAGGCGGTAGATGGAGAGACGGTTGACCCCCCCGCAGATGTTGCTCCTCTCCCCCTTGCACGCCATGTTGCACTCGGACTCGCTGGCGTTCGACGCCTGGATCTTGTGTCCGCAGTAACACTCGGCGCCGAACTCCAGCCCTGCGTAGAGGTAGCCCCTGGGGAGAGGGAGAGAGACGGGGGGGGGGTTCAGCACATCCCCAGGCATCCCCCCCTGGCTCCAGGGGGTTTTGTGGGAGCATCCCCCCGCTGCTGCCAGCTCACACCTTGGGATGCGTTGTTGGACTGGATGATCATCATAGGTCCCTGCCAACTGCAAAGATTCTATTCTATTCTATTCTATTCTATTCTATTCTATTCTATTCCATTCCATTCCATTCCATTCCATTCCATTCCATTCCATTCCATTCCATTCCATTCCATCATAAAGCAGGAGACAGCGACATTTCTTCGGGGCAGGGAGGATGCAATGGGTGTTGGTGGAGCAGGAATAAGTGATGGGGACTTCACTCAGCTTCAAAGCACGAGAGCCGTGCCGCTCGGTACAGGTTGGATTTGCAAGGGGAAGGAAGGATTGCAGCACAATCCTTCCAAGGTGGGCACTTGCCAGCATTTTGGTGGGGCCAGCCCTGGGTGGTTGGAAGCACTCAAGGCTCCCCCAGCACTGAAATTGGGGCCCTTACATCCCCCTGCCCTATACGAGGATGGAGCCCATCATCTTCCCTGACTCTTTTCCGGGGGGGGGTGGGAGGAAACTGGGGTCCTGGAAAACACCCGTGAATTAAAAAAAAAAATTAAAAAAAAGAATCAAAATTACATAATTCTAAAGAAAAAAAAAAGAAGGAAGGTGGGAGAAAGGGGAGGGGAGCAGCCGGGGCAGGGAGCTGTGACAGCACAGACACGCTGGCGGTGTGTGGGGATTGATGAGGACGCGGTGCCCGTCTCCCGCCCTACCGTTCGGCACAGTTGTCCTGGCAACGGAAGACTGTCATCTTCTTGTAGTCAAAGAAGGACACGCCGCGCAGCGTTCGCCGGCGAGTGTTGTCCACGTAGCAGCCGATGTATCTTGCTGGGAGAAGGGTAGAGAAGAGGGGGGGGGTAAGAACCAGCCGGGGCTGAGCCCACCCATTCCCACCCCCATCTTTTGATTTTTCCCTAAATAAGGATGCACAGCAATGCATCCTATTCATTTGCTTTAGGAACACAGGCTCTGGGTGCAACATGCCCCTACAAATGCTGCAAGGAGAAGTAGGTGAAGCCCAAAAAACACTATGGGCAGAAAGGATGCTGTGGCTCTGCACCGAGGCTTCTCCTCTTCGTCCTCTTCCTTCCCTCAAAACTGAGCAAAGCGGCTCCAAACAGAGATGAGTTATGTGGTAAAACAACCCATGCCCTTCAGCCTGCCCTGCCAGGAGCACAGGGGTGGGTGGACTGGAGAAATACACTTTAAACCAGATTTTTCTTCAACCAGCAGTTCATTTTCCCCAGTCACAGACATGGAGGCAGAAGATATTTGCTGAGCACTAGGCAAAATAAAGGCTGATGCCTGTGCTGAGAGCAAATGAAGATGCTGGTGGGCAGGGAATAGTGCTGAATAAATAGTTACGATGAAATCATTTATTTGACAAATGTAGCCTTTCCCAATAATCTGAAAACAAACAGCCACCTCCTTGCCCGTGTGCCCATCGCAACACTCCACGTTGGCTCTGGGCTCTCAGCAGGGAGGAGTGCCCTGTCCCCACTTGGTCTCCTCATTTGTGCCCTCATTTATGTGCTCGTTAGTTCCCTGCTCCTGTTCCCACCTGAGCATTTGCAGCAGGGAAGAAGTGTTGCTGCCAACACAGGGATGTAGCGCTGGGGCAGGGATGCTCAGCATCCTCACTGCCACTGCTGCCAGAGGAGGACATTGGGGTTCGGGAGCCAATGGGATTAGCCACCTGGTAATCAGCTAACGAGGTATCCATTAACGTGTTCTGGCAGAGGATGTACAGGTCAGTCACCCAGAGCAGCTGCCCCAGGGAAAGGCGATGGTGGCCCTGAGGACCAGTGGCTGGGTCTTACCAGCCTTGGGGCAATGGACCGTTCTGGGTCACCTCCCTCCCTGTTTGAGGTAGGCATCCTCAACGAGTGCAACAGCAATCTTGTGCTTTTCATTAGCCTGAAATATCTGCTCCATTCTCAGGGCATCTTCTGCAGGACACTGACATGGGGCAACCCTGTCCTGGAGAAATCCTGGAGTCCACATGGTGGCCACTGGCTCCAAAAACTCCCCTAAAATTGAGGCAGGAGATGCACCTTCGCACGGGGATGGAGACAAGCCAAAGCCATCCCCTGGCAGACAGGGCTGTCCTCGACCCACGCCCTGGCCTGACCCTGGGGCTCCACCACTTTGGCCAGGAGAGGGAGGAGAAGGAAGAGGAGGAGGAGGAGGAGAAGGAAGAGGAGAAGGAAGAGGAGGGATGCCCCACAGCAAGCCAGAGCCGCACATCCCGCTAGCTAAACCAGAGCTGATTTTAGGAGCAGTGTTCCCTCTGGGACGATTTCACGTGGCAAAGCCTCCACAGCCGCCTTGTTAAGCTGTCCCCTGCTTAATTACCAGCACCGTCACAATCTGCCCGCTCCTGCCAGACAGCCCGGGGAAGCAGCGGGCGCTTTGGAGAGGAGCAGGGGAGCCAGGTGGGTGCTCAGCACCCGTCCCCCGAGGCTCCACCAGCCCCACAGACACGGCGGGCACACCGGGCTCAAGGGGATTTCTCAAGCTGGAGAATTATTTTTTTCCCTGCACCATCCTGCTCGGGAAAGCTGCCGAGACGCTTGTGCGGCGGCACCGCATCCCCTCCGGCTGCCAGGTCCGTGCTGGCTCCCATTGACCACACTGAGCCTTCCCACGCCGGATAAAAAGGGGAAAAGATGATATTCCCAAACCACCTACGAGCATCTAAAGCCAGGGATGCCCGAGCCCAGCATCCCTTCCCCGACCTTCGCAAGCCCCTGCTGTGCCTGGGGGGGGGGAT
>JAHREE010150412.1:7684-26337 GCA_033628505.1 Tringa tobata | reverse complement strand
TCCCCCTGCCCGCACCCCACGGCCACCAGCATCTCCCCTCTCCTGCCCGCTTCTGCCACCAGGAAAAGGACAACTGTCAAGCCAGGGCTTGCAGGGCACCGGTCAGCATCCTCCCAGCAAGGGCTCCAGTGCTGCTCCCCGAGCCACGGGCCGTGCATCCCGGCTGCAGAAGCAAGTGTGGGACGGGAGGTGGGCTTGCAGTGGTCCCCTGAACGGCAACACACTGGCAGCTCCAGGACAAAGTTCTTCCTAAGAATCATAGAATGGCTGGGGTTGGAAGAGACCATAAAGATCATCCAGTTCCAACCCCCTGCCCTGGGCAGGGACACCTCCCACCAGACCAGGTTGCTCAAAGCCTCATCCAACCTGGCCTTGAGTATCTCTCCAGGAATGGGACATCCACAATTTCCCTCAGCAGCCTGGGGAATGTCTCACCACCTCCATAGTGAATTTTTTTTCCTTATACCTAATCTAAATCTCCCCTCTTCCAGTTTGAAGCCAGTACCCCTTGTCCTTGTAAAAAGCCTGTCTCCAGCTTTCTTGTAGGTCCCCTCCTTCAGATTCTGGAAAGCTGCTATAAGGTCTCCCCGGAGCCTTCTCTTCTCCAAGCTGAGCAACCTCTCAGCCTGTCCTCGTAGCAGAGGTGCTCCAGCCCTGTGAGCATCTTTGTGGCCACCCTCTGGACCCACTCCAACAGGTCCATGTCCTTCTTATGTTGGGGGCTCCAGAGCTGGATGCACTACTCCAGCTGGGATTTAAGAATGGCAGAGGAGAGGAGGACACAGCCCCAGCCCCAACCCAGGCTTACCTGCAGGGCCTGGTGAGAGATGCTCCCACCCCGGAGTCCCGGCGCTCCCGCATCTCGGTCTCCTCGACCTCATTGAGGGAGTTGCCCGTGCTGTCAAAGTCACTGGCAGAAGTTCCAACGTCCGACATGGATCGCTCTTCGAAGTGCAGGTTGGAAGGTTCCCCTCCCGAGTCCGATTCCTCCTCCTCATCCTCCTCTTCCTCCTCCTCCTCCTCTCCCCCCTCCTCCCCAGCCAGGTCGGAGGAGATGGCTTTATACCAGAGCTCCACCTTCTGCTGCAGCCCCCACATGTGCTGCAGGATGTCGTCCAGGTTCTCGTAGGTCACCTCCCCCTCGTCCTTGCAGAAATCCTCGCTGCTGCCAAACTCGGGCACGTTGTCGTACACGCTGACCCGGCTGCCCAGGGAGCTGCAGGAGCCCCGGCGCCGCCGGCAGCCGAAACCCCGCGGGGAGGACGAGCCCTCCACGCTGCTGCTGCTGCCACCCCTGCCACCTCCCACCATGTGTCCCACGGGCACATTCCCCGATTTCCAGTGGCTCAGGGAGCTGCCGCCCAAGGGACACAAGCTCTCGATGGAGAGGGATTTGGGGAAGGTGCCCGGCTTGTGGTCCCGGGGGATGTAGACCAAGCAGTCCCCGCTGTGTGCCGGCCGGTGCTGGCAGTCTCCAGTAGCCCAGTGGCTGCTGGCTGTCACATCAGTTTTGTAGTCCTCCAGGTAGACTCCGCTGCGTTTCGAGGCAGAGCCCACCTTGCTCCTGCCCGAGCCCAGCGAGCGGTTAGTCCTGTACGACACCGAGAAGAAGTGTTTTTTGCTATGGAAAGAGGCAGATATCCCTCTTTTAGGGGAGGCGGCCTTGGTGGCTGCAAGGTCCCCATTAGTCTTCAGGGTGCCCCATCCCGCTGTGGCTGTGAGGTTGCCATGTGTGGCCACCTTCTCGTCTGGGTTGGTTTTCTCCTTGTCCTTCCTTCGGAGGGACTCGATCCTCTTCAGGAAGCTGCGAGACCGTCGCTTCTTTGGCTTCTCCTTGGAGCCTTCATCCCGGCTCGAGGGCTGCTCGGGCAAGGAGCGCTGGCTCAAGCTGTGGCTGGAGGCGGTGGTGGCAGCGTGGACGGGGGACGGGGGTTCAGGTGGCACGGTCCCGATGCCCAGCCTGCCGCCCGTGCTGCCGGTGCTGCCGCTGCTGTGCAGGGACACGGCCTCCGGGTTGGTGCTGAGGTCCGTCAGGACGCTCTCGCGGCTGGACGCCAGCCGCATGGTGGAGCTCAGGACCTCGGAGCCCTGGGAGAGGACATCGACCGACCCCACCCGCGACCACCTCTTGCTGTCCCTCTGAAAAGCCCACCGGTCGCTGATGGCGCACAGGTCTTCCTCCTCGGAGTCTTCATTCTGCAGGTGGGTGACAACAGGGGACAATCGGTCAGAGTCACAGAAGGTCGGTGTGTCCTCCTGCCCTGCTCTCCTGGGACAAACACCCCAGCAAAGGGCAGAGTCCCACAACACAGCCCCTTAAACCCACTCCTTTAGCTCCTGGAGGGCTACAGGAGCCACCAGGCATCACTGTGCCTATGTCCAAGGGCCATACTACACCAAGGAAGGGAAGGTGCTGCTTCCAGGCTACCTCTGGATATCTCACAGGTGGTTGGGACATCCCTATGGAGCCTCCCAGCAAACCCATGGCCACACATGGCAGCGCAGCGAGGGATGCAGGTCAGCATCCCTCCCCAAGCCAAAATAAGGGCAGTTGGAATAAGCAGAGAAACACCCACATAACGATTTCCATATGCTAAACAGGTGCATTTTAAATGCATTATTCATTAAGGGAAAGAAAAAAGGTTGTGTTATTAAGATGCCAATATTAATTGTTGTTGTGACAGAGGGGCTGGTTTCACCCATCCCTTCAGGGTCAGGATGCTGCCAGGGGTGGGGGGGCTCAGAGGTCAGCTCAGCAGAGACCCCCAGGGTGATGCTGCAGTTTGTAGGCACAGAGCCCTGCACAGACCACCACGGCTGTCCCAGCCCGGGTCTAACAACTCCTGTGGTTCAGCTGCCACTGCCAGAGCCTGGGAGAGGTGTGTGGGAAACACGGGCACCTGCAAATCCAGTCAAACCCTTCTGGGGCCACATCTATCCTGGGAACCAGTGAAAGCAATCACCCAGCAGCACCGGGTGCTGGTCCATGCCCAGGGCCAGTCCCAGAACACCCCGGTGTTATTACTCAACACAGGGTTGTTGTGCCACCAGTGCACACACATTCCCCCGTGCCCCTCCGCTCTTCCCCTGCCCTCGAACGCCCAGGACATACCTGTTTACGCTGAAAGTGGACTTCCAGCTTCATGGAGGCACATGTGTTCAGGGTCATCAGCCTCCTGCAAGAAAACAAGAGAGGCTTTACCCCGATCCTGGCCCCTGCTGGGGTCCCAGTGCTTGCTTTTTCTTTCTCTTTTTTTTCTTTCTTTCTTTCTGTTTCTGTCTTAGAGCCCTTGTTGTTCACTGTCACCTGTCACCCGGCAGCTGCTGCTCCAGGGATCAGAGGGACACGCGGAGCCCGGCACAGCTCCAAGCCTGCTGCCCGGGGAGCGTGGTGCCCCACACAGCCCCCCCCGAGCTCTGCCAGCACCCCGTGTCCCCACCACCTGCTCAGCCACCCGGTCACACGCCAAGGGACAAAACCACTCGAGCGCACGAGTGGCACAAGCCTGTGGTCATGTACCAGCCAGCGGGCCAGTTGTCGGCCAGTATTATGCCAGTAGCCATTTGAATCACACTCCCCTCCCACGTCCTGGCCGTGCCTAAATGCCCACAGCCACCCCAGTGCCCGGTGTTTGCTCCCCCACAACCAAAAGGACCTCAAAGGACACCCAGCTCCCACCCCTCGTGGCACCACCGGGCTGCCAGGACCACATGGGTGCAAGCCACCTCTCAGGTGGCATTTGCCGGGAGCAGACTGGCCCGGAAGGCTAGCGGGGACATTTCTGCTATTTCCAAAAGCAAACCCCCTGATGGCTTGGGGAGACCCGTTCCCTCAAACTCAGGTGCCAGGCACCCCCAGGGCAGGAATAATGCCCAGGCAGGCCCTTCAACCATCTCCAGCTACAGCTACATCTCTTCTTTACAGAAGTGAATGAATGTCCAGTTAATTCACTTTAATTAGCACCTTCACGAACTCTACGACAAGCACTTTTGTTCCAGCGTGCAAGTTCTGTGTCTGCTCAGCTGAAAAACAAACCTCAGGGGCATATTACCAAAAATTTGACTAATGCCCCTCTTGTAATCCCACTGAAACCCCCCAGCCGAGAGCGTGGTCCTGCAGTGCATCCTGCCGCAGGGCTCAATGCGTGAAGTCTGGCACAGGGAGCGAGATGGGAGATGTTCTCTTCCCCCATGTGCCAGGGGGCAAGAGAACATGTCCAGGGGATTCGTTTTCTTGGAGGAGCTGCATTTTCCAGTGTCCTTTTAGACCTTTTTGCTAGAAAAACACAGGGACACTGCTGTCCTGCGTGGTTCACCCAGTCCCACGAGTGGGCAGGGATGACCTGCTCGAGGTTATTAGAGCAAAACAATCTCAGAAGCTTGTGTGTCCAGCCAGGTGACCGCAAAAGAACCTGAAAGCTCAGGCAGGGAGAGATGGTCAGAGACCTCTCACCATCTCCCACCCTTATAGGACCAATGGGAGGAAAAACCAGGAGCTCACCAGGCACCCAGGAAGCGGTGCAGGGGATCCCCTCCCACCCAGCACAGAAACCTCTCTGTTTGGAAGGCAAATAAGTAACGGAGCGTTTTCCCACCCCGTGTCTGCTCCGTGTGTGTGGGAGGGACAGAGAGAGGCAATGGCTGTGTCTCAGCGAGGAGTCAGCGCGGGGGCTCGAAATGATGTGGCTCGAAAGCCAAAGCAGCTCTGAGTCACTCTTGGCCAGTGTGACACACAGCCCGTCCGGACAGACGGACGCTGGGACAGAGTTCGGGGGGTGGCGGTGGTCCCTCCTTTTGGGTGTTTGCCCTTGCTGAGGCTGGCAGTACTGGCAGAGTTTCCCCCTGCTGCCTCCCTGCAGCGACGCACCGGGCGGCATCTCCCGCAGCTATTTTGAGCCCCGCTGCCGCGAGGAGTAGCGTGCCCTGGTGGAAAATATTTGGTGGGGTGGCGTTGCCAGGCACCGGGATGACTAACGTCACCCCAAGCCACAGGAGCCAGCAGGAACCCTCGGGCAGAGCAGCCGACGGAGCTGTTGTTCCAGGAAAGAGGAGGGACCCACCAGCAGAGGCTTCACCTGAGCGACAGCAAATCACAGCTCCCCAATCGGTGAGCGCCCGCAGCTCCTAACGACCCGCAGCTCCTAACGACCCGCACGAAGCAAATCACAGCTCCCCACCCGCTCCTAATGACCCGCAAATCCCTAGCTGTGTGTTTTCCCTCCTTCTTGGCAGCACACACCTGATGACCACGTGAAACTCCGTCCGTGGACACCATTCCATCCACGGGCGCTTTGATCTGAATCTGCCTTACGCCAACAGCCAAGCAAGACCCCTTCACTACGGCGTGGAGACGTGGTCTCCAAACTCCCTTTTGTTCTCAGAGACGTTATGAAGCAAGCTTGGAAAATAAAGCAATATAAAAGGCACCCTGAAGCAGACACGGCTCCCTCCCCTGGGGACCACAGCCAGCAAGATGCCACCCATGGGCAGCAGGGACAGCAGAAAGGGGTCTCTCTTTGCCCCTCTGCTCCCTTTGAGAGTTCAGCTCTGACCAAACCATTTCTAATCCAGCTCTACAGGCCGGAGTTACCCAAGCTTGAAATTGAAACGCAGCCCGAAAGCCACACAAAGAGAAGAATTATTCCTGGGAAATGCTTCCGTTCTCCAGGAGCTCTGCAAGTTCAAAATAAAAAAGGCTGCCATTTCCCTGGCACCACCCAACAGCCAGCAACGCTGCCTGAGGAGAAAGACTAAAGCATCCAAATTCCTCCTTGCAGAGGGAGCTAAAATGCCCGAGCAGGATCCAAACCCCAGCCAGGGTGCAAGGCAGGGACCCCACAGCCCCCACGGCTGAGCCCACCCATGGGCAGCCACCCCGAGCCCTTGTCCTGGCTCTGCTGCCTGTAGCCACGAAGGGGTGAGAGGGAACCTTACCTGCACAGGGATTTGAGGGAGTCCTGGTCCAGGAAGCTGTGGTCCTTCTTCACTGCGCCGATGTCGAGAGGGAACAAGGAGTCTGGGGAGGAAAGTGAGAGGAAAATCAGTGGTCGTTTCTGAGCCAGCCGCTCCGCCGGGCTCAAGGGACGGTGGTGATTGTGGGAGGAGGGAGATGCTGTGAGGAGCAAGAGGAGGAGAGATGCCAAGGCTGGAGAGCTGGGGAAGCAGGAGAGAGGTGGAAAAGAAAAGCGTGGGAGGCTTCTGCACCATGAGTATGAGTCGGAAGAAGGCTGGAGCATCTCATTGCCACCAGGAGCTGCCACCCGTGACAGCCATGGATGAGGGAGGGGAACCTACAGAGAAGGATGGTCTCACTGAGCTGGCTGGGACACAGCTCTTCACAGGGAGTGTTTCCTCCTGAGGGATCACTTTTTGCCCACAGCTCCAGGAGGCAGCCAGCAAAGAGCAAAAGCAAGACACAGAGGGGGCTGGGGATATCCTGGTGGTGAGCACAAGCCAAGTGCAGAGGTGGGAAGGATGGACCGGGCAGAGGAGAGGGGTGGAAACAAGTCCCACCAGGCCAGAAGCAGGAGGGCTTGTGGCAGCCCAGATGCTGGGGAGTGGATGAGTATCATGATGATACCCTTCACATCGCCACCTCCTCAGACTGGACAAACAACCCCGTCACCGCGCCGGGGACCTTGGCCTGCCTGGGACAATTAAAGCCCACGGAAAAGGCTCCTGTTGGGATGGGGTGCTGTAGCACTTGGAGAGATGAGCTGGTTCAGAAATAAACACCACCATGGGGGGATAGGGAACCCCTCGGCTTCTCGTGGTGGTTTTTGGAGAGTGGCCACCTCCCCAACACTGCCCAAGAGACATCTTGGTGTCCCATAAGGCAATACATCACACATGCATTGATAGCTCATCAATGACTCCCTTCTCCCACTGATCCCACAGGGTCAAGAAAACTTCTCAGCTCCCTAGGGAGAGCTCAGAGCTGCTAAGAGGTGCCCCAGGAGCACGAAAGCCATACTGGTATGGTGGTACAGCAGATCTAGCATCTCATTCAACACTCCCCACACACTCCAAAGACCAGGGGTCAGGTCTCCACAGGCAGATAAGCTTGCAGGGCAGTAGCTGGAGGACCACCCAGAGGAGGTACATGTCCAGGGTCTTCAGGCAGTGCTCTTTCCAGGTAAGTTAGGTGAGGGTGGTGAGGTGCCCAAGGGCCTCCATCCCATTGCCTGATCATCTCCGTGCACTCGGAGACAGCTCTGCTGGGATTAGCTATGTAGGACCTGGAGCATTAGCCACAAGCATCTAAGCCCAGCTGTTAATGAAGCTATCGAGTGCAATTACCAAGGGGACGCTGAGCCCTGCCAGCTGGGGAGAAAAACAGAATGAAACACTCAAGAGGATGTGGGAAATTTTGCTCAGAGAGGTTGAAAAGAGGGTCAGTTTATTGATAGACTCCAACATCCAGCACCCGCTCCTCACCGCCCCGGGCTGTAAGCGCTATTGGGGTCCAACACCTGGGGCTGGGTCTCCCCTGCAGGAAAAAATAGAAAACCTGCCCCCTAAAATAGAAACCAGAGGCAAAACAGGCAGCCTGTAAAGCCATCACCCGAGGGGCAAGAGTGTGGCTCCCGCACACGTGTCTTCGGGGGGCGGTGGAAATGCCCGGCCGAACAATAGCCATCGCTGCAGCCCGCCGGAGACCCGGCTTCCCGCTATTGTCCCGGCCAGCCAGGGCTGGCTGAAGCCACCAGCCCCCCCTCCAGCAGGGACCAGGGGTCCCACCACGGGTTTGACGTAAACACAGCTGAGCCGGAGGCCAGACCCACCACCAGAGTCACCCTACAACCTGCCGGGGGTGCACGGCCAAGGAGATGGGGATGGGGCAGATCTGCTGCCCATCCCCTTGCACCCCGGGAGCTGTGCGGCGTTGGGAACCCAGTCTGCCCCGGGCATGGCTTGCTGTGTACTCAGAAAACCCAGACTTTGTTGCCAAATAGCATATCGGGGCAGGGCAGGAGCCTGCAGGACGTGTCGGAGGGGAGGGAAGGAGGGAAGGAAGGAACGCTCACTCGCCACGTTACCTCCACTGGCTGCCTCTGGGCTCCCACCCACTGCAAACACTCCCTCAGCTGCTTGGAGCCCGTGGATCTCCAAAGCCTGCCTGCCCTTGGCCTGAGCAACCACCCCGGGGACTCCTCGCAGCCCTGCCTGAAGGGGAAAAGTTCAGGAATGCAGAAAAGTTAACAGCATGGCTGGCTCCCCGGGTCACGGCCAAGTCCAAAGGCTTAAAGTTTTAACACATAATCGTATAATTAGTAAACAATCCTCTGCGTCCTCTCCCCAGAGGTTAGTGAGCTCTCCCTGCAGCCACCCTTGCTATTCGATTGAGAGACAGGAGAGCCCACCAGGTAGAGGGCAGGGATTGGGATCAGGAGGAGGAGGGCAAAGCTCTCACCTTCGTAAAGCTGGGCATACTGGGGGAATCCCGCCGCTCGCAGCCAGTCGCAGGCTTTCTTGGCTTCGATTTCTGAAAGAAAGCAAAGAACCAGGCTGAGCATCCCAGCAGGCAGCAGCGACCCTCCCTGCCGTGTATCCCTGGCCCGTATCTCCCCGGGTCCCACGGCGCCCGAGCCCGTGTTTCACGTGCACAAAGCAGAGGAAACAAGCGGCTGCAGAAACGGGAGCGGGGAGCTCGGGGGTGCACTGGTGGGCACCGATGCCCGTGTGTGGAGGGGGGGGTCTCTCTGCCCAAGGGAGGAGAAACCACTCAGCTTTAGCCTCTCCGCTAGAAGAAGGCAAAGAGGAGGAGGTAACACAGGAGCAACAGGGCCACCAGACACGCTTTTAACCTCCCGCTGAAACATTTCATTTCTGAACCCAACCAAACCAAAATACAATACTCTGCCAGGCAGAGAGAGGAAGGCCTTTGTTTTTAATAATTAGTTCAGAGCTCATCAAAGCTTAGGGCTGGTCACTTTTGCAAACATCCTCCAGAGAAGTCTGCCAAAGAAACCTCTCCTTCTCCTTCCTCCTTCCCACCACCCCGGACCACCCCACCTCTTCTTGCAAGCTGATGTTCCTCCTGGCAGGCACCAAAACCCTGATGGTTTTCTACAGTCCCCCCCCTGCCTGGCCAGTTCCCATCCCTCACACATGGTTCAGCGATCGCCTGGATGAACCCACCCAACAGCCAGTGTTATTTTCTGGGAAATTTCTCAAATTTACAGAACTTGAGGGAAACCAGCCCAAAGCTCCCGCCGCCAAAGCAAGCTGCTGCCTAATGTCAGCAGTCCCTCGGTTCTGCTGAGATTTATACTTCTGAGGGTGACAAACATTTGACCTCAAATGTCGAAAATGTGACAGAGGTCTCAGGGTCTCGCCCGTCCCTCTCGGAGGTACCACCCAGCACAGTCTGAACTGAGGCCGGATCCACCCAGAGCAGATCACAGTGAAACACCCCAATTTCATCACCATCCATCAACAGTCTTAGCCGAGAGCTCTGGCTGCATTTCCAATTACAAAGTTACAGCAGAGATTTAAAAAAAAAAAAAAAAAAAAAGCCCAAAACAAGCAGTTCAGGAAGGACGAGATCAAGTCAAAACCCTAGACCCAAATACTTCGGAAGTTTTGGGAAGAAGGTTTGGAATAAGCATGTCCTTCTGGGTCCAAACTGTGCAGCCATCCTTAACCGGGGGGTGAACCCAGCTAAAATCCATGGCTGACCCCTCCTGCCCTCAGCAGGGCTCCAAACCAGTAACACCAGTGGAGACCTCTACCCTGGAGCCTGACTGGGTCAGCCTGGTCCCCACGGAGCACAGCATCCATCCCAGCACCTCCACAGGAGAAGGCACCCTGCAGCTGTGACTGTGTAGACGGGGAGGCACCAAGACTTGTGGACCATCTCTTTGGTCATGACAGCTCCAGAGAGCAGATCCCTCCTGCATCCACAGGGTGGGTAGGGCCCAAGGAGGATGGGCATTTCCCACAGCCCCCCCGACCAACGGACCTGCCAGACCCCCCCTCCTGCTCCTGCTCTGCTCCTCCTTGCTCACAAGGGACCATCACAGCCAGAGGCTGCTGCTCGGGTGCCCCCAGCCAAGAAAAGAAACACCAACCTCCCTCCTAACCCCCGTGATGTCCTGACCCCCCCTCCCCACTGTCCACTGCCCCCAGGGAGGGATGTGGGGCTGGGGAGGATAGCAGAGGGAAGAGGGAGGATAGCAGAGGGAAGAGGGAGGATAGCAGAGGGAAGGGCAGGCAGAAGCAGAGTCCGTGCCGAGCTTACCCCTGACGGCGGAGGGGCTGAACTGGTAGAAGAGCATGGCCAGGGTGCCAAGTGGCACCTCTGTGCCGTCCGGGGGGACCCACAGGAGGCGTGTGACACCCAGCGTGGCCGCGGCCACCCCGCCGTGGGGAGCAGCCGGGGGCCAGGGCTGCAGCAGGATGCTCCCGCGGGGGACTGGGCTGGGTGGAAATGAGGAGTCAGAGCACGACATTTCCTTCCCCTCCGCCGCTGCCTCCTCCCCACAACGGGGGATGCTGGGGAAGGGGGGGGCCAGGGTGAGGGTACCAGTTCCCACCCTGTTTTGGAGCTGGGTTTCAGGCTTTTCCCACTGCAGCAAGTCCTGCATCGCCCCCCCCCTTCCCCTCAGAGCCCCATATCAGCAAACACCCCCTAAGAGGGGGGTGGGGGGGGGCAGCAGCCCTCCCCACATCAAAGTGCTGGCACAGAAAAGGTTTCCAAGTGCCTCTGTCCCGGACGGAGCCAGTGGCCAGTTTCCTCCCCCCAGGCCACCCTTCCCACAGACGTGATTTCCCAGGGAAGCACAGGAAAGGATGGGCAGGAGGGTGGTGAGCTGCCCGTGGGGGGGTACAGCCGGTCACCCATTGCAAACCATGTCCCCAGCCCTCCCCGTGAGCTTCACTGCCAGGGCAAGGTGATGGGGGACCCAAACCCCACACGTGACAGCATCTGTCTGCAGCCCCTGCTGGAATTCCAGCCTGATATCCCAAGGGATGCTGCCTGGAGACCCTCTGCTGCCTCAAGCCAAGGAGAGAAGCCACGAGCAGCAGCGACGGAGCTGGATCTCCAACAGGGCCACATCTCCAGACAGGAGGATTCTCTGATGTCTAATAAAGGCTCATCACACACCACAGCCACCCCTCAGCACGGCTGAGAAGAGGGTCTGGTTGCCTCCTCTGGTCAGGGAATGATTTTCATGAGCTTGTAGCAACTTAATATCTTTGAGATCTGTCTTTTAAACGTGGCGGAAATGATCCCATTCCAATTGTATTGCAGGAGGAGCAGGCATGCAGACAGGCACATGAACACGCACACAGCCCATGCCTCCCTAAGGAAAAAAGAGGATAAATCCCCCAAAACCACCTTCCCACCATACACTGAACCCCACCTTGCCCCGTGCACGGGTACCTGCTGCCGCGAAGCTGGTCGGCAATGACAGAGTCATGTGCCAGCCACTCTTGCAGGTCCTAACCGAGGAGCAGATGAAGACAGAAGAAGACGGCAGAGCTTCCACCCACGAGGTTTGTGGCAGGGGAAGAGGGGTTGGCGGGTTCCTGGTATTTTCAGCTGGGTTTTCTAAGAAAACTTGCGCAAGCCTTCTCTGTCTGCGTTACCCTCGCTGTCAGTGCCACCACCAACCTGCCCAGCCACCCTCACCCACATCCAACAGAGCAGTGCAGACACACACACACACAAAGCTGCTAAGCAGTTTCATGAAAGCAGCCAGACAGGTAGGTGAGAGGCCCTGTTACAGCTCCCACTTCAGAAGAAGCTCTCCACGTGAGATGAGCCCTCGGTAAACGCCTGGACTTCCCCATGATGGGGGAAACCAGCACCAGCACTCACTGGGAAAAGCTCCTGATGGTGCATAGCCCTTACGAGCCACTAGAGAATCCCCTCCAGGCAAAGCCTCTGCCCTCTTCCAGCAGCTCCTGAGGCTGGATGGCGTTTTCCAAGGAAAAGGCAACCACAGCTGCTCTCCCCATCTCTTAGACCCAACAAGAAGCACACACGGTGGCCCAAAGTGCCACCATGGTCCATCAGAAATGCCCTGAGTGGGTCTGGCAGGGGCAGCTCCACCAGCTTGGCCGCTGCAAAGCGACCTGGGGACGGAGGAGAACCTGGACCCACCAGCACCTCCCAGCACACCAGGGCGAGGGGCGGAAAGCGAAGACGGAGAAAGAGAAGAGTCTCCAATTTTGCCAGTGAAAGTGGAAGAAAAGGATGAAAATCAACATGAAAGTGAAAAAAAAAATAAAATATAAAAGACAAATCCGCCCCCACCGTCTTCCTGCACAGTCACTGCGCCGTGGTATTCCCCTGGACGTGATGCTGGTGGGGGAGCACCGAGACCCACGCCAGGTCCACGGTGGCTCTGACGGGAACTGCTCCTGGCCGTGGGATGTCTGGAGCCTGACATCTCTCCCTCAAGTGCTTTTGGGGCTACAGCTTCCCCACCCCTGAACCAGAGCAGGCGCGGATGGGGAAAAGCCTGGGAGATGCAATAAAAGCTCTAAAACAAGGGAGCTGGAATACCGGAGACCAATGCCATTACAGGCAGGAAAGCCACTTCCCAGAACCCCGGCTCTGCACTTTCGCTTTAAAAATCAAAAAAAAAAAACAACCACCAAAAAAAACAAAACCCAAACCACCCAAAACCGAGAAGTCACACCCCAGGATCCCAGCTTCTCACAGCAAGTTTCCAAATTCCCCATAAAAAGTCCCACACAGCCAATTAGTGTGTGAAAAGCAAATCACATCATAAAATTGCCCATACGTTACCTAATGGAAAGCCGTGAAACCAGCTGCCCGGCAGATGCGGGCGGGAGCCCTGAGCCTCCGGCTGTCACGCTCCAGCACTAGCAAAGGGAATGCTTTTTTCTTTTCCTTTTCTTTTTGGTGTGTTTTCTTTCCATCCCGCCTTAAAATAAACTGTTACCTACAACAGTGACTATGCAGAAGGGGAGCTCAGCTTCCCTTCCCAGTCTGTAAACAGAAGTACTCGCCTACTTTCCACAGAAATGCCAGAAAGTCCTGACACATCTACCAAACCAGGGGGGTGTGCCTTCACTGCTTGAAAATTGAGGAGCTGAAATGACAGTTTTCCACGGGAAACGCGTATCCTGCTGCTGCTGAAGGTAGAGGGGCTGGGGCATGGCCATGAAAGAGGAATTAACCCTCCCTGCAGCACCCAGCACAGCGCTCGCACAAATCAGTGTCGCCTCTCTGAACGGGGCATCACTCAAACACACCCGAGGGTCAAACCCAGACCCCTCCGTGCCAGCTGAAGGCATGTCTCCCCTTCCAATGTGCTTAGGAGAAGTGCCTGGAGGAAGCCCCAGCGCTGACTCCCACGCTCTGCCGGGGCTGGACTCACAGCCAACCTGGGTTTTGGGAGCAGGAGAGGCACGCCGAGTTCGACACGGCCACGGGCATCCCCCGTCCACGCAGGGTTTGGCACTCAGCACCCATAAATACCAGTTACCTGCTCCCAAAATGGCCAGCTCCCAGCAAAGCACAGAGATTTCAAAGCCACCAGCGTGGAGGGGGCAGGCAGATGGGAATGAGAAAGGCAGTTGGATGCTCTCCCAGACACGGCGGGTTTCCATAATTAACCTTCACGCGGTAAATAGGTCTCAGAAGTTTTGGGAACCGCTCGTTGCTACGTCGCCAACGAGGGATTGTTCAAATGCCTCCGCCACCTCCGGCCCCGAAATGCCCTGTCTGCTTCCAAGGGCATCGCTCCTCTGAGGATGGCACCACGCAGCAGGGGGATGGCACTGCGGGGACACGGCCAGCCCCAGCGGGTACCAGAGCCCAATGCCACCCTGCTCTTGTCCCAGAGAGCTGCTGCATGGTACGAAACAAACATGGGGGAGATCTGGGGGTCAAAAAAACACTCCTAGAGGCAACGCAGAAATTGCTGGCCAGTGTTTGCGTGGGTGTTGGTACCCAAGCACTGGCACAGCTTGGGCAAGAAACCCCCTGGCCACCCATGGGGTCTCTAGATCAGCTCATGCACCACCCTCAAAGGTCACCCCAAGCTCCTCCGCTCCCTGCTGCCCTCCAACCACCACCTGGGTGCCCTCCCTTCCTTCCCCATGTCCCCCAGGCAGTACCTGGCTTCAGCAGATGCTCACAGCCATCCTGCCCAGCGCCCTGTGCCCCCCAGGGGAGGGGGGGGGGGTCAGCAAGGCTGGAAACCCCAGCTGGGCAGCACCTCCTCGGGTAGGAGAGCGGAGAGGAAGGAAGGGCCTTGGGACACCGGACAAACTGCTGCTCTATTGTCAAAGCACGTTTTCCAGGTGAAAAAATAAAAATAAAAAAAAAAGAGGAGTCCTCTTCCCCCAGCCCAGGCAGCTCCGTGTGAGGTGTGGACGGAGCGTCCCCCAGGCAACACCACAGCAGCCAAAACCCCCCCTGCCATGGGGAGGGCTCCCCCCACCTTATCTCTGCCCCACTGGCATCTCGGCTCGGCTCCAGGGCTGCACGTAGCCGCGGTTATCAACTGGATGTGCCAGCTTTGGTTTCCTCTCCTGCAAACGAGCCTAACAGTCGGTCTCGCGTCCGTTTTATTCTGTTCAAAGCCCGGCCCTCTGCACCCCAAGTGAGTTATAACCTCGTTCTCTGACATGCGAGCCCATGGCCATGAAGAAGCCCAGGGCAACACCAGAACACGGCTCCACACCCTGCCCAGCCAAAAAAGTGGCTTCTCCCCCTGCAGGCTGGCACCTGAGAGGGGACCTGCATCCAGATCTGCACGGCCAACACCACCACTTCCACAAACATCACCCTGAGCAATTTAAATTCACGTTTACAGCCTTTTCTGTCTTTAGTAAAGATTGCAAGATAGCACTGAAGCAGCCACAGCAGCCCCAAACGAGGTTTAGTCGTACCTTTGCAAAATACAAACAAGTTTGTTTCCTTCTTTACTTTAAAAAAGGAGAGAAAACTTCTCCTCTCCTTTCAATATTCACTCCTCTGGGATAACAAAGCCTAACAGTCACCTCCAGAGAAGC
The DNA here is from genome assembly GCA_033628505.1 of Tringa tobata. Lineage (NCBI taxonomy): Eukaryota > Metazoa > Chordata > Aves > Charadriiformes > Scolopacidae > Tringa > Tringa tobata. Next base: position 11,337 of record JAHREE010150412.1, on the reverse strand, counting down.
CAACGTTCATCTTCCGCAGCACCAGAGGGTCTCTTCCTCTCCCAGGGTGTTATTTTAGAGGTAATGGTTGAACCACCAATATCCGTGCTCAAGTGGCACGAGGTGCACCAGCTCTGGAGGAAAGAAACCAGGTGGGTTGATGGACACACCACCTGGGTGGGGTGGTGGAGATGGACCAAGTCAGAGTCCCCTTGGCATCACTGTGACAACTTTCCTCGGCAAGGCAGCGCTGCTCCAGCCCCTCGCTAAGCAAACCAGAGGAAGGAGGACGTGGACACTCCCCTGGAGCTGGTGGCTGCTCCTCTCCATGGTTTTAGGTCACAGGCAGCATGGACAAAGGCAGATCTGGGTGTAAGCCAGGTGAGGCATTCCCTACGGGGGCGTCCCATGGGACATTAGAGATGCCTGCTCCCCACAAGCATCTCCGCTCCTCAGAGATCTTGTAGCACCTTTGGCCACCTCAGGACACCTCCTCCTGGCCCTTGGCTACACTCTGCCCCTGGGAGCATGAAGCGCCGTGGTAGCTCAGGGGTTAAACATGCTGTGTTTGAGCACTGCAGCTGCAGAGCAGATGTCTGGTGGGAACAAGGGGATGGAAAGGGCACCAATAGGAAGAGAAACAAAGGGCCAGGAAGGTGAAGACCCTGATCCATCCTCCTTGCCGCCCCCACCTGCATTTTTGCAGCTGCTCTGACCCCAGAGGAACAACAGAGAGGGCAGGAACCCATCCCCTCCTGTGCCCCGGGGAGCGCAGCAGCGGGATGAGGGAACCCAGCAGGAACCTCAGTTTCCATGTCTGAAGAAGGCAAAGGTAACACAAGCTCAGGAGAGACAGAGCTCAAGGGCTCCGGTCCAAACCCCCACCATCCACCACCCTGAGAAGGTCCATCAGTGTTGACAGCTCACCTCTGCCTGGATAGAAGCTTGGGGTGACATTTCTTCTCTTTGGCACCAGTTATTCCCTTCCTGGGTTTCAGGCTGGTATTTACTGAGCTGCCTGTATCTCTACAAATTCACGTTTGCATGGGACAGGGAGAAGCTCCCCAGTGAAAATAAGATTTAGAAAGAAGGTGTCCCATCCCTGGAGGGGTTCAAGGTCAGGTTGGATGGAGCTTTGAGCAACCTGGTCTAGTGGGAGGTGTCCCTGCCCATGGGAGGGGGGTTGGAAGTCAATGATCTCTAAGGTCCCTTCCAACCCAAACCATTCTATGATTCCATGATTCTAAGGTGCTTGTGTGGCTGAAGCACCCAGCAGGAAGAACAAGTGACCGCCCTGCAGCGGCAGGTCACTGCCCTTTTTTTCCAGTACAACTCCAAATAGAGGAAAGGAAAAGATGTGGAACGAAAAGGCAGAGCTTTGCAGGTCCACCTGCATTCCCCCGGCCACACGGTCGTGCTCCAACAGCCCCACACCTGCAACCACTCGCAAGGAGAAGGGCAACCTGCCCCATCCAAAGGCAATTACTGTGATCACAAAGAGCCTGGCGCCGCTTGCACCGCCTTCCCGAAGACTGAAAGGTGTATCAGACATTGTGGTTTCTTCTCAAAAGGTACCTAAGCACATAACCATCTGCTGCAGCAGCCTGTGCACTATGCCAAGGACACAGCAGAGCTGTGCCTCCTCCTATTTGAGGTTCCTAATAATCCAGCCATTAATTTATTGCATATATATTGTCATACATACGTGCATTGCTACTGTTCAGGTGGCTGGGTGCTCTCATTTCTGGAAACCCAGAAGAGGAGCAAGATCAAAACAGCTACGAAATTAATCTGTCTTGCCCATCCTGTATCCCACCCTTTCCAAAATTGCGCTCTTCTTTTCCTGTTGATCATCCCCCAGGGTCTGACACGCACTTTGTTTGGACTGACAGACGCCGTCCCTCCGAGGGCAGCCAGCGGTGCTGGAGGTCCCCACCTGAGAGCTTTGGTAGTACCAGCCATGGCACCCATCGGCCACCACCACCTCCTCTCCAACGAGGAGGGATGGCATCACACATTTCTTCATGTGGATAACAACAAGAGCCCATTTTTCCACCGCTTGGAAGAGCGCTGGACCCAGCACCGACCAAACAATGCACCCGTAGCCCCCTCCCACCTCCAGCAGGCTCAAATCCAGGGGGCTGCATCCCACTGCTGCTTTCTCCACAGCATTTACACCACAGCATTTACACCACAGCATTTACACCACAGCATTTACACCACAGCATTTACACCACAGCCCATCACCAAAGGCCAAGGCAAGTTGAGGCGAAGGGAAACAACAATGTTTTTGCTAAAAAGCCAGAATCAGCACCAGCTCTCACCCTTGCAGAGACCTCTCAGCTCCATAATGCAGCATCTGCAGCTGATCTGAGCGTTCACATCTCTGGTCAACGCAGCCTGCTGCAGTTCCTCTCCCACACCACATGCTTAAGACCTATCCTCAGCCCCTGCTTTTAAATCCAGGCATTAAAAAAAACCAATAACTTGCTAAATACATGAGGGACTTTCCCCCTACTTGTATGCATTTATTTAGAATAAACACCAGCGTGTGTTACCAGAGGAACCCCACGGAGCAACGCTCCCTCTTGGTCTTCCTCCAGCGTTTTCCATGTTGTACAGAATGATAAACCCATCCAGTTCCCAGCTGAGGATTGCACAGCCTCCTGTGGCCTTCGGTGGGGGTCCTGTGAGCCCCTGGGGATGGTGAACCCAGAGCCAGAGCTGTCACAGCTGCTCCGGTGGCTGCCCGAGCCGATGGCCAGGCACTGCCACAGCCCCAGTACAGAAAAACATCCTCACGGGAAGAAAACGGGCACTAAATTCTCTACAGAGGCACAAAGGGTTGTTTTAGGGCTCTTTTCTTCCCCTTTTAAAGGCTGCAATACAAAACTAAGCCAGAAGCAAGTATTCCTCCAGCTCTGTGCAATAATCCACCTCCTTTTTCTGCCTCACCAATCTCCTGTTGCAGACTCCTGAGCGTGACTCCGAAGCCACCTCCTCTCCCTCCTGCCCGTCGCTCGCCCTCGACCAGTAGCCCACTGGTGTTTGCTGTGGCCAGGCTCCATCCATCAACTGGTCCCTGCATCTTCAGCCGGTCCATGGGGAGCCGTGGGAGCAAAGGTGCTCAGCACTTCTGCACCGACGCTGGCACCCGCTGAACTTGTGAAAAAATCCCATCCCACGTCAGAGAGAGCTCTGCAAAACTCAGGTTTGTTTTTTTTTTTTTTTTTTTTTTTTTACACACCACAAAGTCCTGTGTGTGCAGATGACCACAATGTCAACCCTCAGCCTGCAAACGGCACGCTTGAGGTCCGTTGACAGACACAGCAGCCGTCGACATCCCCCCAACAGGGACATCTCTCTGCAGTCCTTCCGGAGAAAATTACTAATCAAGGTGTAAAACCCCAAAAAAACCCAAAACCCTAAGTTACAAAAAATAGCCAAGTAACATTTCTCACTCCAACTCAATGCCGGGGCAGGACTTTCACCTTTGCCCATGGGATCTCTCCCATCTGGAGGGTTATGGGCTCCCTCCACAAGAAGCCACAGCCCCAGTGCCCACCAGCATTGCCCACCAGCATCGCCCACAGCACGGCTGCCAGTGGTTCTGGGGGCAGGGGGGGCACTTCCCTCCCCACCCCGCAGCTCCCCCTTGGCAGCCCCTTCTCCAT
>JAHREE010150411.1:26936-46942 GCA_033628505.1 Tringa tobata | reverse complement strand
GAGGGAACACTTTGAGATGTGGTTTCAGGTGAATGGAAAAAAAATCACGAGAGGTGGAAAACAAATGTTTCTGTGGGCTGTTCCGCAAATAAAAGAGCAAATGCTGAAATGGTGATGGTGTTGGGTGGGGATGAGCCCCCAGCGCAATGAGAAGGCAGCGCTGAATGAGCTCTGGTTGAAAAAAAACAACGTTGGAAGCGAGAGCTGAGAGGTGTGGACATGACAGCTCGCCCGTGTGAGAAAAAGGGAGTTTTGGGGACCGGGGAGGGAGCTGTAAGGGCCTGGGTGTGAGGGGCTGCAGGAGACAGAGCCAGCACCGCAGCGTTCTGCGCTCGCCGTTCAGTGACTGCAATTATCCAGGACCACACGGAGCCCCTCTGTCCCCTGCGCTGGGGGACCCCGGCTCAACAGGCAAAGACTCGCTCTCGGCTCTGGAGCTCCCTGCCATGAAACCTCGCTCATTTTCCCCACACACTCCACCTCTTCCCTTCGAACAAAGGGCTGGGCTGGAATTCACTCACTGAGCAATCTGTTTATTTTTAACCCCGTTTCTCGGCATCTTTTAAACAACTGCTTCTTCCCAGCACACTGCCCTCAAGAAATCCCCCAAAGTGCTGTAAAACCAGGACGCCGCATTTGGAGGCTGAGCAGATGCCAGAAGACACTCGTTATCTGGCCAATGCTGCTGAGCAAAGAGCTCTGGCCCCTAGAATCGAGGACAGAGTCGAGCAGCGTGTGATCTCTATCAGACTCTTCCTCCTCCCACAGCTGAGCAAGGCTCAGAGGGACCACAGAGTCCTCCAGCCCGAGTTCCTCTGAATTCTGTGACACGAAAACCAGTCCAAGAGACCAAATCAATCCAAGCAGTTATTAGTCTTGCCTTGTTCTCTGCCACCAAACCGGTATTTGTGTTTCGGGAACAGACTGGAGACAGCAGAGTGACACCAACACAACCCCCAGCAATAAAGCAGTCTGGCCCAACCCGCACACATACTGTCTCCGGGGTCTCTCACGGCTTTCACCTGCATTAAGTCACTTCAAAAGAGAGCAGTGACAGCCCTGCCACCTGCAGAGCAGAGGAACTGCAACTCAACCCATCACCTGTCGTGCAGGAACAGCCACGTTCGTGGGACGGGCTGGTATTTTGAAAGCTGCAGAAATGAGGGGGAGTGTAAGCCTCAGCCTCTGCTGAAAGGGCAGCACGAGTCCTGCCGCCGGCTTCACTGCAGGCACCAACCCTCCCTTCGCCAGGAACGAGGGAAACTCCACCAGGGCCCCACAGAAACCTGGAATCAAACACCACGTCCTGCCCAGACGTGTGCTGGGACCTAGCACTGGTAAGCCTGACCTCCTCATGTGCTGGGAGCCAGCCCTGGTGAACTTGAACTCCTCGGACCCCTCCATCCCCTCTCTGCTCCAGCGATGTCCCCTCACATCTCCCAGCCCAGCCTCTGCCATTACAGGAGATCCCCTTCCTCATCTCTTCCGTGCCAACAGCCCTGTTCTCCGGAGTCAGACCTACACACACCCATTGGAGCTCACGTTTCTGTCCCTCCTATATCTGACAATTCTTTTCCAAGTGTAGAGAGTTGGATCAGGCTGCTCATGCAAGTTTGAACCACAGGAAACTTCAAAATCCAGGACCTAGCTCATAACGTCACGCTGAAGAAATAGTGCCTCAAGGACCCAGCTTTGTGTCCTCTCCATTCACAGGTCGGGCGAGACCTCACCAAACTGCATTTCAGGAACTCAAGTGGCCCCAGGGCAGGGCTCTCCCGGCACATCTCCAGCACCCCCTGCATCCCTCCCCCAAGGAAAACAGGGATTTTGAACTCACTCTGCAGCAGAGACAAAGCAGTTGAGATGCCCATCGTTCTCATCCAGGACCTCTCTGGTGCGAGCCTCGCCGGTGGACTGCAGCCCGATGACGATGCACTGGGGGGGAACAGGAGGGAGGGCAGAGGAGGCGTCAGGGCACACGGCGACTGGCTCTGGAGACTCTATTTCACCATCCCAGGTACATTCCCCTCAGCCCCTGTCCCAAACACGTGTTGGGCTGTAGCAGAGCTCCTGATCAAGAACTGTCTCAAGTCTTTCAGCATCCAAAGCGGTACCTCTGCTCACACCACAGAGGATGACTGCGATTACGGAATCTGAGTGACTTCCCTAAGCAGTTCCTGCCTAAAATTTCTGAATCGCATCCAGATGGATGGAAGGACAGGGCTGTGCTGAAAGTGAAGGATCTGGCACCTCTTTTAGCTTGAACATGACCCAAAATACCCTCTCAGATCAGCTTGCCTACATCTACCACAGACAAACAGTGGGGGATGCCTCAGAAGATGAGACTGTGTTAACCTCCCAGTATCATTTACTGTGAATATTCCCAGAAACCCGGACACTGCACTTTGTTCTGGTTAATCTGGAGAGAAACTCAGCCTTACAGAGGTTTGGAATTGCTTTCAGGTCAAGCTGACCAAAAATTAACTTCCTTTGGTTGCAGATGACAAAATGTTCATTTGTAAGGGGAGGCCGGTGGCTTCCGCCAGCGCGAAGAGGCTCCGGTACCACACCTTGTCCTTGGCCAGCTCCTCCTTGGCCAGCTCCACCAGCCGCCGGACCTTGGCAGCGATGCAGAGGTACTTGAAGAAGCGCTGGTGAGCGGACCAGAACTGACCCCACAGGGACTTCCGAGACTCCAAGCCGATCCAGTCGGCCGCCTGCTGGAACACCATCAAGGCCTCTGCCCACTGCAGACAACACCGAGAAGCTGAGTTAATACCTTAGTTTTCTTTTTCATTACTGCTGTGCAGGAGGTTATTAGAACAGTCTGGGCTTGGATAATCTGATTTAACATCGGTATTTATGGCCCTGTGTTGGGCTGAATGAACAGTCTGGTCGTTCTCTCCGCATCAGCATGACACTGCAAGATCTGGTTTGCAAATATGGAACTTTTGAATAGAAGCCAAAAAATGGAAGATAATTTTTCATGTAAGCTGAGCGTGGGTACCCCTTTTCCTTCTCACAAACAAGGTCTGTGGCCATGGCCACGTTTCGAGTCCCCAAACCCTCCCACTTAACAAGCCCGAAGGGCAGTTGAGCCCCCGTCTCCCCATGGCAGTGGGACCAGCTCACCAGCTTCGCCGCCTTGTCGTAGACAACCTTGTACTGCTGGTCCAGCGGGATCTCTTCGATCCTGAAGGTCACTCCAGTGAAACTGAGCTGCCGGGCGATGTACATCCCACTGACCTTCATGTCCATTGCCACGATCTCCATTGCACCCACTCCCCTGGGAGAGGAAGACAACTGTGAACCCCCTTCCTCTGCTCCAGGGTAGCATCCAGAGCACCCATGTCCCAAGCAAAGGCTGCCACGAAATGGAAACCGTGTGAAACGGGGTGCTGGACATGACTTACCTCTTCTCAATTGCATGCAGGAACTCATCAAACGCTCTGAAAGGGGTGCCCGGCCCCCAAATCCCCAGGCGGCTCATGTAAATCATATTTTTTGGCTCAGAGGCACCTGTTTGAACAGAATTTACAGTTTTGACTCAAGTAAAGTGAACTTTTAAGAGGGTGGTAATTTGCCCTTGTGCCTTAGGGGCCCCCAAGGGCCTTTCCAAACACTGCCCTCCATACACAAGGTGGGCAAGTGTCATCATCCAGCTTCATACAGCTGAACAGCTGGCCAGGAACATGTTAAACTGGAGAAGAATTAGTCTACTTTGCCAAAAAGTGACAGTAATGGCAGTGCTGGGGCTTGGGGCAGATCTTGGTGCTCTCGGCACCACAGTGCCATTCACCTCCTCCTGCACGAACACACTCTCAGTGATCGTGCTCACATCTTGTCCTTCACGCCACAGGGGTGATGGCACCCACACGACACCGAGAGGAGCTCACCTGTGGCACTGGCATAAACAACCCTGGCTTGAGGCAGTTTGTTCTGAAGGTCCAGCACTGCTTTGCCCATTTTAGTAGAGCTGGCGTTTTTGGCTTTGTGGCATTCATCAAACACGATCTGGAGGGGAACGTCAGTTAAGGAGAAAGGATCTGATTTTCATCACCAGGGTGGGAACAGACAGAAAACACAACCCAGTCTCCTCCAACCGACTCAACAACCAGTCCCAGCATCAGCAGGACCGACATGTTCCCCACACGGTATGAAATCTGCTGGTTTCATCTAGTCAGAGCCCCAGGTCACGTCCCCCTCCCTCTCTCTTCTCTTCCAAGGTGTGTCTTGTGCTGCTGAGAACAACGCTGAAAAGGCTGATCCCAGCTGCGTTCTCCCCATCCTCCCACGGACGCTGTGGAGGAGGAGAGCGCAGGGGAATGATGTGCTACAGCATCTAAATACCCACCGCAGGCACAGGGCTGCTCGGCACAGCTGCTCCCACTGACTTCAGATGGCCCTAAGCTCTTTGCTCCTTCATGAAGTCAGTCATAAACACGCAATTCTTCTCGCTCTCTCCATTATTTTTTTTAAAAGGATACAACTCCATCAAAATTTTCCCTGCACCACTCCAAAATCTGTTTTAAGCGTGTCCTGTGCTGCCCGCCGGCCTGGCTTTCACCGATCAGCGCAGAGTAAGTGGCGAAGAGAACTCCTTCTGAGGTAGCTGTGTCACCGTATTTAATCTGCAGAAGGGCAGAACAAGAGCACAGGCGCTCACCCAAACCATTCTATGCTGATTCTATGATTCTGGTCGCCAGCACATCGTGCCCGTTCTTTGCCCACAATCAACACCAATGATTGCGCTGTGACCGTGCGGGACACGTGCTCCTGTCCCCAAGAACAAAACCCCATCTGAGAGCAGAAGGGACAAAAGACTGTTGGGAGCTGATGTCGTCAGCAGCTCTGTCTGGCACTGAGATACGGCGATGACAGGGACTTTCAACGTCCAGACAAGCTCCACTCGCCGCTGTGTCAGCACATCTGGATGCAGTGAAATGTGGGGACCCCGCGAGGACTCCCAGTTTGCTGGCCAACAGAAGTTGCTTCATTTTCTTAAGCAACAGTTTAGAATCTTTAATTTTTTTGAACCCTCCCGTCTGTTTTAATTACTTCTAGAAAACACTTCTCTCTCTGAGCAGGTGAGATCGTTGCCTGTCTTACTGTCATGTGTCCCAGCTGTAGCCAAGTAAAAGGCAGTGGAAAGCCCACGGTGCAAACCTGAAGAAAGTTCCATTTAAAGCCTTTTTGGTCTGAAAACAAACATCCCTTTCAGTCTTTTAATAGCTGCATTCAGAGGTGTCGAGCACACCTGGTTCCCAGTGACTTCGTAAGAGCTGGGTGTTCGACACCACTGGAAACCAGAGCAGGGTGTTTCAGGGAACTGGAACACAAGCCTGGACAAGAGACCAAAGCACAGGCCATGAAGGACTCTGAACAGCGACTACACTGTCGTGTAGCCTACCTCGTGTCTTTTGAGAAATACTTCATCTTCATCTCTGAATAACTGGAAGAAAGTCCAAATATTCTCTGATTTGCTCAGCACACATGATGAACACCCACATGCTCAGCCACGGGACCGTGTGTCTGAGTCCCTGCCAGGCACCAATCTGTGCCTTTAGAGGTGCCTCCCCACTCGCACGCTCTGGAAAGTGGCTCCATGGAACCAATGCTGGGAAATGTTATCCCAGGAGAGTGGAGCACGGCCCCGCACTGGAGCTGTTCCCTCTGCAGGACTCTCCAGGAACAGCCAGAAAGGCTCAAGTCCGGCTGAACTTTGCTCTTGGCTAGAGAGATTTCTCTCTCCCTGCAGGAAACAGCTCTGTGCAGCTCTGCAGGGTGTACAAAAATAGCGAGAGGGCAGAGTGGGAAGAGCTCGCCGGGAGAGAGGGAAGAGCTCGCTGCCTGCTGTCTGCTCTGGCGGTGCCACCAGCCACGCGGAGGCAGGAGTGGCTGCTGCATTACACACTGAGGCAGATCCATGGAACTGCTGCCGTGGGCTGGTTTTCCAGAACACCATTACAGCTTCTCTCCCTACCTTATTCAAAGCATGCACAGGAATGTGGGAGGCTTCAATGTCCTTCAGGTCTCTCTCAGCATCATACTTGAGATCATTGGAGACGCTGAACCTGCAAAACAAGACGTGGGTCTGGTTATCTCCGCAGGAGAGTCAGGGCACGCAGGGTGATTAATAGCTCTGACTAACGAAACCGTGGGTGTGCAAAACTGTCACATTCCCTGCAGCCCACACTCCTCAGCGCACGATCCCCCTGCAGACTCCAGCCTGCCGCTTCGGACAAGCCGTGTGTGCTCTGCATTAAAACCCCATGCTCCAGGGGCTTCTGCCTGCGCCCGAGGAAGCCCCCAAGTGCCCCTCCACCGACTTCAAAGGCAGCAGAGACAGGCTCCACGTTGCGCTCGAGTGTACATAATCTGCTATTTCACAGTGACTCACTGCCCATCACGGCTGCAGGGGAAATATTCCCATTTCACAGGCACAAAGAGGTGGAAACGACTTACCCAAGGCCACAGCATGAGTCAACCATAAAGCCAACATCAGCACTAAGGAATTCCTTACTCCCAGATCCAAACTAACTCCAAGGTCTTACGGGAAAAGAGCAAAAAAACCCACAACAGCTTACCACAGAGCTTTTTTCCTCCCTTTCAGATAATTTTCAAAGATGATGCCTGCAACTGTCCTGCCCTTTCCAACTCCAGCGCCGTCCCCAATGAGGAACCCAGCTCGCTGCCCGTTGGGTAATAAAACTTCATGTTGCTGCAAAATCAAGGACAGAACTGGAAATTAAACAAGATTTGCCTTTGCTAACAGCTTTGATGTGAGCTTATGAGAGCACCCCTTAACCCTTTCACACATCGCATCCATGCCTGTGAATTTCCTGCTCTCAAGTGGCAGTTCACGGAAAAGGTCCCCAGGCCCCCAGAACGTACAGCACTCCCTTCTGCAGCTGAAGTCAAGGGTTTTGCCTCTTTGGGAAACAAGCCCCACAGAAGTCCCCAGCTTCAAATAATTCTTTCAAAAGGCATTTAAAATGCCATATGGCAGAGCTCCCAAAGTGTCATCACCTCTGCCACAGGTTATTTTAGAACACACGGGAACATCTGTTGGTACAAAAGGCAATTTCTCTCCCACATACAGCACAGGAGCAGGGCTCAGCGTGTACCTGGCAGGCGTAAATGATTGCTTCCAGCTGTAGTGCAGAGAGGGAGCCTTTGTCGGCCACGGAACGCGGCAGCGAGAGGCTGTAGGTGATGTCGGGTGGGGGGACACTGGACAGGGTGCTCGTCTCAACCACCAGGTCCGGGTGGTGCTTCCCAATCTTGGCTAAACAATAAAACAGATAACTCATGTCAACAGTCTGTCGCCCTCAGCTCAGGGACAGAGACCAGCCCGACGCCTGCTCTTCACTCTTCTGCTCCACCGAAACATCAGATGGCCAAACCCCAGCCATGCCTCCCCCAAAAGCAGCAACAGAAAAGTGTCGTGTTAAGTTAGCGCAGCCCCAGCAAAGCACCAGTCCCCTGGTAAAGCTTTTCGAGAAAATCCCAGTCTTGGGATGTGCCACAGAAGCACCACATACTGCTTGCAGTTAATTAGGTTGGTCCACAATGGAGCTAACAGAATCCCCCACACTCCCACGATGACAAACACTCACACTTTGAAGGGATATATTCTGCATAGGTCTCCGTTTGCCCCAACTCTTCTGTTTCTTCCTCCTCACCTTCATCCTCCTCCTCTGCAGGAGCCTGAGACTGAACAGAAACACAGCATTGACCAAATGTTGATGCTCTGACTGAACTACGGACACAGGCAGTGCTGCACAGCGCAAGAAACCACCCTTTAACCCAGCTCCGTGCAAATTCACATACAATTAGTCTGATTTACAGACTCCAGCAACCCAAGGAAAACCATCTGCGAGCGCCCACCCCGGGGGCCCAGCGAGTGCTTGACGAGCTGCTTTCAGCGCCCAGTCCTTGACGAATTAGGGAAAGATGTTTGGGTGGCTCCTCAGACGGGCTGTGGGCTAGCAAGAATTCTGCCCAGCTGTGCTCTACTCTGGCCCCAAGCAAGGGACACAGTCCAGCTTTGAACTCTGCGCGTACCCGGCAGCATGGAGCAGAGTCAGGGAAGTCCAAATCACTCTTTAACACAGCGAGGTTCTACCAAGATGAACACAGGGAAAGGGCAGCGACTGGTTTCTGTCCGATTTCCTCGTCTGGCTCCCTCTAAAGGGAGAACACTCAGAACTGCTCCTCTCTACCCCACGGTGTTCCCGAGCCGGGAGCCTGGTGTCCCGTCCCTGAGGCTGCCCACGGCTCTCACCTGGAAGCTTGTGAGGAGCGGGGTGTTGGGGACAGCAGGAACGAGGTCATTCGAACTGTTTAAGCCGGAGAACGATCTGCTGGGCGAGAACAGCTGGAAGAGAAAGGGTGCGGGTGAGAAAGCAGCCCTCACCCTCCACCCCCAACATGTATGAACACACAGCAGTAAAGGTACTTGTGCACCACACTCAGATCTTACACCGATGGTGTCGGTGGACTTTAATACTCTCTGTTCAGGAAAGAAAAGCCCTGGGCAAGTTCTGGAAAGTAATAAATCTTGCAAATGCTGTATATGCCTTTTGTGACACACACAGAGGGAATAACTGACCAAGATAAACATGTTCTTGCAAGAAGTGTGAAGGTGTTGTGCATGTGCCCACGTGTGATGGAAGCCCGTGGGGACACACAGCCTCCCCCACCTGCAGGACGGGAGCCTTTCTGCCAAACTACATCACGATGCGATGGGTCACCCCAAAATAGCACGTTTTGCCGTTAAACACAGGATCTCAGGCATAAGCCCGTCTTTCACACAGCTCCCGTGGGCACTGACCATTCTCTGGGCAAACACTGCCCCTACCAAAGGACCCTCAGGAGCCAGCAGCACCTGTCAGACCTGGTGGAAGGTTATTATGGGAATACTGGCCCTGCCCTGCGCTGCAGCAGTTCCGTCAGTCACTGTTTCCCCATGTACTTTGAAGGGAGCTCTGTACAAAACTGCTCTGCCCTTCCTGACAACAGGTCCCCATGCAAAGGAGCTGCGCGGATTCTCATTGCGGGATCATGTGTTTTAGCCTGAACTGGTGAGTCCAACCGAGGGCTCTGGGTGGGATTTGCTAATGGAAGAGAAACAGCATCACTGTGGGGAGCAGACGGGGACACTGGAGCGCAGCCGAGGGGATCCCAACACGGGGAATGGGAAAGACCGAACAGAATTGCAACCAAAAGCCATCGCTGGGAAAGGACTGAGCATTAAATCAGAACACCAACACTTCACATCTTCTTACAAACTGCCCTTGAGGCGAGCATTTACTTAACAATTCTGCAATTCTGTTTACAACATTAAAAGCACTGTTTGAAGCAATTACCTACCTGCCCCAGGACAGAACACAACCCGGGGTCAGCCCCGTTTGACAGCTCTCTTGAAGGTAAGGACCGTTACCCTGAGAGCACCGCAGCCTCTCCGGCTTCCAGTGGCCCTTGCTCTCGCAGAGACCAGAACCACTGGAGAGGAAGGATGTCCACCAGTCATGGGGCCCAGGAGCTCCCAGAGCACCCCCCCCGGCCAACGCTGGGGGGTCCAGGGCCGGACAGGCTGTTTGGGTGCCTGTTCCCCAGGCACCACCCACTGCCTCGGAGTTAATGATGCTTTGGAGCCTCCAGCCCGCGGCATCGCAGCCAGCAAGGACGGCTCCTGAGACACTGCCAGCTGGGAGGGCACAGGCCAGGAGATCCTTTTCTGCCCCCACTCAAACAAAATCGCACTGGGATTTCCCAACAGCGAGTAAGGTCAAGCCAGCAGCTCGTGGCACCCACAGCAAGCAGTGCCACCAGCAACAGCACCACTGCATGATCACAGTCCAGAGCTACAGAGCCACGCTCCACCAGCAGGAGTGAGGGATGGGAAGGTCTTAAGCACAAACACTCTGATTATTTCCTTTTTTTTTCAAATTTAAAAAAAAAAAAAAGAAGAAAGAAAAAACCACCCTTCATTACTGGAAGCCTGAGTCAGAATTACCAGAAGGAAGCTGGACAGAAGAGCTGTTTTCTGTGCCAACAAATCTGGAGAGCAGGTGAAACATCTCCACCTACAAATCCAAGCTCAGTGTAAGGATTTCTTCTTGGGCAAGAGAGAGGCCCAGATGTGCAGGAATGGCAGGACTGGCTCCCCTCAGTTCCAGCAGCGGAAAGTTAATGCAGGGCTGGGTTTGCATCACGCAATCTTCAAAGCATAAATCCCCGCTCTCCCAACGCAGCACCGGGGCTCTGGCACACAGCATTTCACCTCAGGCATCGCACGAGAAGTGCCAGAAGCCTTGGTTGGTTGGACCATTGAGGAACTAGAGGATTGAGGAACTACCCCATAGGTGAGAACGTGCTGCGAGGGCCCGTCCAGCAGCTACTGCTGGTGACAGATCTCCTTGCCCTCGTCTGAGCTTGGGGAATTCCTTCCTTCCTCTACTCTTGCTCACCTCCCAGTTCCATCTTCCTCTTCCTCTATGCTACTATGTCTAAAAACCTTACCAGAGGAGGCGCACACAGCACACAAGAGAACACTGGGATGTAAGCAGTAAAGCCGCTGACAACTGCACAATCAATGACTCGCTCTCGCTCCCTTTTTTCCCTCTTTGCATTATTCTCCATTTTGCCCCATCTTGTTGTGACTTCCACGGGAAAAGGAACAGTCCCACCCGGCTACCAAGCCACTTCCCCTCTGCAGAAACTCATTCCCTGTGGGTTGAGTGAGGAGAAGGGTGTTCACATCCTCAAAGTGCTGTGAATGAGTTAGAAAAAGCTCCATCAGCAGCTCACAAAAATTCTAGCTACAGGCTGCAGAGGCAGGGCTTTGCTTCCCCAGTCTTAAAGCCACTGTCAACTGGTGAGAGGGTTGTGAGAAAACACAATGGATTTCATGCACTATTTTTAAAAGGTATTTCACAACTTCATCACAAATGAAGCAAGTGTGTTTTCCTGCTAATCCGGCAAATATTGAACACTGGAGCAATAGCTCTTCCCACCGTGCCCGTCCCTGAGACGACGAACAGCTGCATGTACGTGTCTGTGATCTTCACGGACAGCAGCTCTCCCCGCACGGCCCACACACAACTTCCTCCTCACTCCCAAACCGCCCCTGAAGCTCCAGCGCTGGGCTCTGGAGAGAAGGGTTTCTCAGGAGTCTGAGCACTCCCACTGCGACGCCTCTCTCCGGTTGTGCTCTGCTCCCCCCTCTGCAAACCCCTCTCCCCAGCGCTAGTGATGGCCGACGGAAAGGGGGGAGAAAGCCAAAATACAGAGAGAGTTCTTATCCACGACGTATCTTCAAACGGCTACACGACAGAAGAACAGTCCATTATTTTGTATTTTTTTAAAGAGGACAAGGTATGAGGCCGTTCTGTACCCGGGCTCCATGTGTGGGTCCCACAGGCAGGACACATCCAGCATCATTCCCGAGAGGTCCCGCACACCAGAGCCATGTACAGAGGTCACCGATTCTGCTGCACCTCGGAGCCTGAAATCCTGGAAAAACTCCTGTCCTGATGCCCCGGTGCCAGGGCACCTGCTGGGTACGGCTGGTTGTACAGTACAGAGGGGGCTGCATCTGCCTGAGGAACCCAGCGGGGAACCCGACTCACCATCAGTGTTGGGACTGAAGCCTAGAAATAGAAACCGCTCCGGCTGCTCAAAAGCCAGAATTCCTGTAATTTTATGGGAAATGATGGTGGTGCGATGATGTAGGGAGGGAGAGGGAAAGATAAGATTCTCTAAATTGCTTGTCTATTGGCACAGAATATCAGCAAAGTCTCTGTCTTGCCCCAAGTGTCACAGTACAGAACCTCTTCCTCGGCACTGCCTGGAGACTTTGCAAAGGATCCCTCGTTTGCCTCCTTTAACAACAACAGAAAAAAGTGTATTTGAAATTCAGGTAACAAAACAGTTGCCAATCATGAGTCAACCTGACAATCCATTTACCATGTCCTGGGAGTCGCCAAAACGAAACTGAGATCTCCTGCCAAGGATGTACTTAACTGACACCTCCTCAGGAAACATCAAACTCAGTCAAGAAACAGAAAAACAACGAAGAAACCCCACCCCAACCACCTCTGTACTCAGAAGGCACAGATAAGACAATGTTTAAAATAGCTAGAGATTCTTTTCAAAAGGAAGTCGTTTATAAATGGAATTTCTAGGAGTTAATTGGCCTTATCTGAACCCCAGTGCCCCGCAGGACAAACTGGAGGGGGGAACGTGAAGATCAGCACGGAGAGACCAGAGACACTGCTCTGCCACGCTCAGACCAGTTGGTTCACACTTACACCACACAGATTTGTTTCTCACTTGCATTCTTTACGTTGGGTTTAGAGCAGCTTTTCCCAGTGAGTGTTTTGCTGTACACTCCACAGACACAAAGCCACAAGGTCTTTTAGGCACTGAGTATCTCGACCAGAGTTCACGTGCTCAGAAATAGGACACCATGGAACTATCCCTATAGTGATTTAGGCTACGACATAAAAAAATTTAATAATAGGAGACTAGGAGTAATAAGGCCCATGCCTTCTGTCTCGGGAGATGTACCTGTTTTCCAGCATTTTTCATCACCCAGTTTACAAGCCTGTGATTCCTCAGCCATTTCTTGGTTCCAACAGTTCAGTGCTCTTCCTGCCAACCCTTCCAGACCTCAAGTTCGAGCTTGGCCACAGTTTGGGCTGCGTGGGGACGGTCTGCGCTGCCCTCGATCCACAGGATGTTCCCCCAGGAAGGGGGACAGTGGTGTCCTCTGCCTCCAGCCACAGACCCGCTGGGGACCACGCAGGCACTGCAGAGGTCTATAAAGGCGATAAAATCTCACCAGTGTCAGCAAGAGCTCAGGTGCCCAATTTGGGGATCTGTGTGATGGGTCTAAGACCTCACAGACAGTCTAAGCAGACAGGAGCTCAGACTGTCCAGGTCTCAGGCCAGGTCCCTGGCCACCAAGTCCTTCAACCCCCAACCTGTCCCTGGGCCACACAGCGGCATCAAAGCAGAACTGCTGTCAAGACTTACTCCCAAGCTGTGACCAACAGCCAGCATTCACCATGGAAATACAGTCAGACACACTACCAACTGCAAATCACAGCCTCTAGAAACAAGACAGAACCTCAAAATACAACGGTGACTAAAGCCCCGTCTGCCAGACTGCGTCCTGGGGCATCCACGTTGTGCTCTTCCTCCACAATCTTCATGTGAGAACGACCTACAAGGGAAGCTACTGCACAGCAGGGCCCTCACTGGGAGCTCCGACCCAGAGATGGGGCAGACAGACGTGTGATGGCGGTTCCACCAAGAGCCAGAGCCACGGCAGTGACTGAGCCCAGGCTGTGCAATAGTGAGTCCCGGGGCCCAGCAGCCGAGGGAAAACAGATGGCAAAGGCTGGTAAAAAAGGCAGAGAACCACAGGCTGCTGCGGCACTGCGGGGAGATCCCACGCCCAGGAAAGCCAGGGGATGTAAAAGCCTGCAGGGACTTGGACTCACAAAGTAAACACAAATGGTTAGTCTTAAATTCAGACAGAGTTTGTTTTTTAGTCATTGTTACTAAAATATTTGCCATGGAGAATAAACAAACGGGGGCTGCTGCTGCTGGGGCAGTTAATGATCTACATCATGGTGTTTTTCCTTGGGTCTGTCTCTTCAGCACTCCTGAGCACCCCGTCACAGGCCACTCTGGACCTGTGGAATGGCTCAGGGACACGTCCTCCCAGCAAGGCACCTCCCTGCCACAGCTCTCAGAAGAGCTAATGCCTGCAGCACCCTCTGAAGGGGTGCACGAACCCCGCTGAGGACAGCTGGGTTCTCTCCTACTTCCAGGAGACTAAAATGTGTGTCACCACTTCCCCCTTTCTGTCCTTGAGTGAAGTTGGAAATAGCAAACAAGCATCATCACCAAACTGCAACTTCTCCCCTGCAGGGAATCAGGTTGGATTCTTAACTCCTTGATGAAAACAGCACAGGATGAAGGCTGAGGTATTTCCTGGCTGATGGGGAGGAGGGAAGAGGAGCAGCCCCTACCTCGATCTGGTTCTGCTGCGGCGTGTTTACATCCCATAGTGTTGGCACGTGGTTCAGACTGTCGTTGGACAAGAAGTTCTTGGGATCCGCGATGTCAGAGAGGGAATCGGCGGGGGACGAGAAGAGGGAGTTGTTGTTGGAGAGCTCATCGAGGTATGAAGAATCCTGAAACAGAGAAACGACCATGGTTAGAGAGGGCGGGATGAGAAGAGCAGGGAGCTCTCTTCTCACACCTACTCCTCCAGGAAGCTTTGACGCGCTCTAAGCAGCTGTTTTAAAAAATCTCAGTTTCTTGAAAACAAAGGAAAAACAGTGACTGGACAGAAGCGCCAGTTCTTGCTCCAGACCATCTCCGACTGTGCACGTCTCTACACAGAGGAGCGGAAGGAAGAGGAGTGCTGGACAAGACACCAGTCACCTCAACTTCCTATTTGACTAAAAAGACTGCTGAGGGGTGAAAAGTCCTCAGCCTGGAGTACCTCACTGTGCCCAGAAGCCTACAGAGCACCAGCTACACCTGAGAATGACACAGCTGCTTAACTGCAATTTATAGCACAGCAATACCTGGAGGCTTTGGAAAAACTTTGTCTCCCTGTGCCAGGTTCTGCACAGAGGGGGCTGCCGGGAGCAGGGGGAAGGAGCAGCAGTGCCACCTGGGTTTGCTTCTAGATAAATCTCAGCAAATCTACCGATCCTTCTCCCAAGGACACGCCTCGGCCCAAGCAAGAAAGGAACGTGCTTCAGTGCTGAGGATCGGGCTCTGCCCTTGCTCTTTTTCTGGTGCCGGTAGTGACACAGCTCACAATTGTTTTATTGTGTGCCAACCCAGAGATGACGGTGGTTTGAGTCACATAGACTCTGGCTCAGGAAGACCCTTCATTCCCCTCCCTACCTTCAATCTGGGTTTTCAGACTTCAGGTGGCAAGAACTGACAGCCAAAACCCCACCCCTGACCCTACGCCCTTATCTCTGGTGACTGACTCTGGCCCCGCACCATCATCTCCTTCCACACCAAATACTGCTCCCAAACCTCTTCACAGCAGAAAAGCTTTGTCTGCTGTTTACTGAAGAGTGACTTCCAAACGCCGACTCCGGCGTACAGGTCCTGTCGGAGACACGCCTCTGTCCCAGGGGGAGGGACAGACAGACCAATGGGTCTGTCCTGGTGCCAACAGCCCAGTTTTGTGGCTCTCGGGCAGGGCCGGGCTGGCAGCACGCGGTGACCCCAGCTCTCCACTAGCCCAGATACCCACACGAGTACACTGACACCGCAGCGCGGCTGCCAGCAGAGCCACAGAGTCTGATACGAGCAGAAATCGCTGCTCATTTCCAGTTAAGGGCCAATTTCCTACTACAAGGCAGAAAGGCAGCCAAAGATTTTTAAAAGTCACTTAGTCCTGCCTGACAGAAAACCACGCAGAGCTGAGCCTGCCGGCGCTTTCCTAAGGGCTTTGGGCCAAGAGCGGGGCCAGGCTCCTCCAAGGTCGCTACCAAAAGATAGGGGTTTGCAGGGTTTAAAGCCATCAGGACACATTCCCTTGTCCTCCGACCCAGACAGGTCTTGTCTGGTGACTGAGGGGACAGTCCCTGCTCTGAGGGCTCGGGTGCAGGTGCCCCCATGCACTAAAGCAAAGAGAAAGCAGGAGTGGAGATGGCAGATGCAATGTGTAAAGTTTGTATTTGTCAAATACTGCCTGGGGGGACCCAGAGGCCGAAGGAGAAAGGGCTGTTTCACTGGGCTATGCTGGCTCTGGGCACAGTACTGCTGTGAAACTGCCCCTGGTGTGACACCACCAGTGTGACACCACCAGCGTGACACTGCCACTGGTGTGACACCACCAGCGTGACACTGCCACTGGTGTCTGCCCAGCAGCAGATGGGCAGCGCTTCCTGTGCAGCTCTCACTCTTGATATTTCTGGGGCTATTTCAGGATTACCCAGAAACCAAGGCTTTTCAGAGACTGAAGCAGGCACTGAGGTTTATCACCTCGGAATTAAGTGATCTGAGAGTCTCACGTTCAAGAAGAAGGAAAACACGTGGGTAAATGTGGCATTTCTTGGCCAGAGAAGTGCCCTGTGCATCCTGCAGGAGCGCTCCTGTCTGCCTCCCACAGCCTGAGCTCCTGCTGCAGAGCACGGGAGCACAGCGTATGTGGGACTCCAGGTAATGTTGCATGTGCTATTGAGAGATTTTTCCCATTAATTCTGATCTCCCAAAGTCTGTAACCCCTCTCAAGCTTCCAGCCCCCTGGAGAGACTGGAACAAGCCACCACCTCCCTCGCTGCCCTCCCCACCCTCCTGCTTCTGCCTCTGCTCTCGAGATCCCAAGAACAAGCGTTGCAGGACTCTGGAGTGCCACCACACCTCTTCAGATCCAACCAGGATGGAGAGGTGATGGACAGGCAGATGGGTTGGTCCTTCATCCATCTGCTCCGGTCCCTGATACACCTGGCTCCTTCACCCTGACACACCAGACTAATGCAGCAGCCAGACCCAAAGCATCTGGAAACTCCGCCGTGGTGTCTGATGGCCCAGATACTACACTGAGGATAAATACAGGCTGATATCAAGAGGCTCATCAGAATTGCTTTGAAGTCACTTTCAAAGCCCAGCACTAGAAGCAACAGCTCTTATCTTCTTTGAGTTCCCACCACAACTCAGTGACACAAACAGCTCCTGGGACGGATCTGGAACTTGGTCCCCAGACCCCGACGTGCTGCTTTTCACGGGTGCCCGGGGAGATCCCAAAGACAAACCTGAAACCAGCCCAGTAGGGGCCTGGCCCCCTCACACAGGTCACCCGAGGTTCTGCAGTGGGAGGATGAGCAGGGGCTGGTCCCCAACAAGCCCTCAGAGCTCAGCTCACGTGAGGAACTGAGGTGCAAGAACTAGTTTCTATTCATAACAGCCAACAGGAGACATCATCATCCTTGATATGAAATCTAGAAGATGAAAGACATTCAGTACAATCTGCACAGGGAGAGGAGAAGCATGTTTTTCCTCTCTCAAGGGCAGGAAGGCCTGGGAGACACCGTGCTACAGACAGGACAAAGCTACGCCAGAAGGCTGGAGCTGCAAGGAGAGCTCAGCTTTGTGTAGCTAGGGGTTTTCTGTTTGTTTTTGTTTTTTCTTTTCATTATGAAAACTTTGTCACAAAGACCCATTTTGGCACTTAATTGACAGTGTTTCACTTGGGGGCTTCACCCCCAGGGAGGGTGGCAGCATCTCAGGGAGTTGGGTGGTCTCAGTCTCATCGCTGCGCTACAGGAGACACTGTTTTATTCATTCTCAAATAGCAGGACAGAAGTCGGTTCAGGAGGAAGCATCTGCAGACAGTGGGCACGGCAGCGAGGAGGCCGTGGAGCAGCCTGGAGAGGGACACAAGGGTCCCTAAGAGAGGACGGTGCTGAGCTGGGACAGCAACGGGGCATGAGAAAGGACTGGACACAGGCTGGGAGCACCCTCCGCCTTCCCGAGCCCCCCAGTTTCCCCACAAAGGCTCCAGCCCCACCACTGCCCAGGACCCCCCAGTGAAACGGGGAAGAGGAGATGAGCCTCCAGGACAGAGGGAGGACAATCTCTGTCCTGGAAATGACTCGAGTGAGCCCATCGTCCTGCAGTACCACCAGGCATTAGTCACAAACTTCAGCCTCCCGTTTGTCTTCCCTAATTACATTACCTAAGGAGCAGTAAAACTAGGAACCTGCCAGATCCCCGCCCTGAAGAGCTCACTCTGCAACCCTGGTAAATTGGACATGCTTATATACAAAATGCAGCGTAATTGTTTAATAGAAGACCAAACCGATAACTGCAGCCTGTGTCATTATAAGCCTTGACTAATTGCTCCACTGGTTTATATGGAGCAGACAGGAGCTGCTGCCTCAGTCTCCTCCAGGGAAAGAAAGGATCATCACCTGAACCATCGGCTCATGGAACAACAGAGGGAGCAAAAGGACTCCTCTCCTCAAGGGGGTAAAGTCACTGGCAGACCCACCGACGCTCCGACACCAGTCACAGCTGACCCCAGCCAGAAGAGACCCTCAGCCAAACGGTGCCGACCCCGAGGCGCAGCCAGAGGCAGCTGAGAACAAGAAGACAGTGTCAGGGGTAGGAGGAATGGCCCAAGAGACCACAAAGGTTCCAGAGAGCAGGTGCTGGGAATGGGCGCGGGGGGACGGCAGAGCCAGATCCTGCTTTTCCAACGGCCCAATGCGCTTGAGAAGCTGTTGGGTGAAATAACCTCAACAGGCCAGAGCAGGAGCTGGAGGGTCACGGACCACTGCCTGCTCTCCACAGCAGAAGATGCTCCAGTGAGTGAGTTGATATAAATCAATGGCAATTGTTTGCTGGGTCTCTAAACCGTGAGTGCCCATGAACTGCCGGCTGATGCTGCTGCGGCACACTATTCCTGTCACTAGCCCAAAGCAGAAAAGTTATCAAACCCAAGAATTAGCTCCCTAGAAAAGATAAGAAAAAAATCAGGATAAAACCACCCAAACACTTAACCTTTCTCCCGCCACGGGAACCAGCAGTTCCCTTAGTCAAAACAAAGTCTTTGTTAAAAATAATGAAAGAACAGGTGAAGTCTAAATACAGAAGGAGGAGAATGCATCCCAAGAATATTTTGGCCATTGAGCCATCAATATAAATGGTTTATTTGCTCACAATCCAGACACAAAGGAAACAAATACTCCTTCTGCACAACAACTACCCATTACTCCACAAACAGCACAGAGTTGATTGTTTTTTTTCCTAAAAAAAACCCATATATACATCCAGGCAGACACAAACACCCACACCCCAACAGAGCTACTGCCAGGCAAGAAAGGGTCGGTGTCTGGAAAATCACAGATTAAGTAAATTATGATTCAGGAAAGACAGAATCAGGACTTTACAGCTGCAATGTAAGCAGTCGATCGCTACAAGAAAAAACTTTCAGCTGCCAAAACCCAAAGTCTTTCTAAACCCAGGGCAATAAACTCGCTGTTTACAGGCTCGGTGCTCTCTGGCAGCCGTTTCCCTGCTTTTCTGGACCCAGCAGCTGGGTTAAAAATAAAACTCCCGAAAACTGTTAAAACTACATAAACCCCCCAATCAATTCTCCACACGGCTCCTCTGCCTCCCAGTTTGGCACTTCCTGACCAAGTTCTGACCCAGGAGAGCAGTCCCCAGGTCACACACATCTCAAAGAAATACACCCCACGTTTTCAGGGTGGCAAATCCACCCCCAGAGCCGGCACCCCCACACCCCCGCTGCCACCGCAGCCATTCCTGGGGACACCCGAGCCCGGGGAGCAGCTGGGACCGCCTGCCCTCGCAAACAAAGCACTCCTGGAACACCAAGGAGGAAGAAAAAAGCCAAAAGCAGGCATTACCTTGTAGAGAGACGGGAACTTTAGCCAGAACTGCATTTGGGACATTTTAGCCCAGCACTCAGTGTGCTGTCGGCAGAGCAGGAGGCGGCCGAAGCAGGAAGGTGAGATTTTTCAGTATATAATGGAGAAAGGTCTTCATTCATGACCGCGACAGCAGCAACAGCCAGGAAGAGAGCTCATCAAGGGTTTTTAAAAATTAACATGCAGAAGAAAGGAGTGAAAATGGAGGAAAAAAGGACAGCCATCCAGCGCGTCTGTCCTGAACCCAGGGAAATTTGCATAGAGTGTTTAGTCACGAAGGAGAGAGCTCGTACTTCCTCTAAGCTCGGGGCTGACTTTCAGGAAATGATGCCTGCTTGGTAAGTCAGTGAAATTACTGGCAGTGCGAGGAGAATTACTGTATGTGGTGTAATTCAACCACACATACACTGTAAACAAAGCTGAGCTCCGCCGCTGGTGTGGGGCTGGGGGGGTCCAGCCTCAGCCCCCAAAGAACACACCAGCACTTGCCCCCCAGCTTTGGGCAGGAGCTCCTGATTTCAGGGGCTCAGATGAAATAATCACACTGAAAAAGATTATGAA
>JAHREE010150411.1:0-26542 GCA_033628505.1 Tringa tobata | reverse complement strand
CCCCCCCCCCCCCCAAGAACCATGAGCTTTCTTTTGTCTTTACTATCTGCCCCACCCCAAATACTGCAATTAGAAATAAAAAGGAGTAGCCATGTTCTTAACTTTCTTTTCTAGATCATTGTTATTCCTCAGTGTCCAGGAACACTGCCTTCCTTTTCCAAGGCTTTGCCTTTTAACTTTAACAGTTTGTGTATCAGGAGTTAGCACAATTCCTGATAGGGAAAGAGAAAAAGGCACAAGAAAGGGACACGTGAAAGGGATTGGGTCATCGTACACTTAAGGAAAGTCTGCTCCAGCCCAGCCCGAGGCTGAAGGAGAAGTGAATTTGCCACAGCACCCCCTGCCCTACAGAAAAAACAGAACTTTTCTGTTGGCTTTGGGTGCAAGAGGTTCCCGTTAGCTTCTCCCCAGCACAGCCTGGGGCTGCTCCAGCTGCAGAGCTCCACGTCTGGGGCTCAGTGAGACACCCCTGAGTCTGGGAGAGCAGGAGAGGGCCTGGACCCAGGCAGCAAAGGCGGCAGAGCGAGAGCTCCTGGGACCTTATGCCCAGAACTGCTGGAAAATCCCACGGTGCGAGGCACTTCCCAAAAACCAAGATTTTGGAGTGACAGGAGACAGCAAAGCCCCTGCCAGGGGTGAAAGCAGAAAAAGGGGTGCTCTCCAATAGCTCTGAGAATCAGGGGGCCAAAGCAGAGTGTGTGTGGGGGTTGCTTTATGAGCTGGATGTGGAAGAAGGAGAGGCCCCTGGAAGGAGAACACGTTGGGCCCCAGGGCTGAAAACCCTTCCATGACAGGGCTCATTCCCACGGGCAGCTGGAACAGCACAACCCACCCCAGCACAGCGGTTCCACAGGGATAACACATAAATAGCCCTTAATAATGAGGATCCACGTCCCGTCACACAGAACACCTCCTCCAGAAGAGTCCTTTCAACAAGCAAATGGGAAAGAAAAAAGCCTTTTCTCGGGCTCTGAGGCTGCAGCCAGGGCTGCTGGTGCCACGGGGTCAGGGGAAGGGGCAGCCCCCAGAGCATCGCAGCCGGGCTCTGCCCGTTCCCAGACCAAATCCTGGCTCCCGGGGAAGGCAGCGGTTCCACGGGTGCTGCTGGAGAAAAGGCATATGCAGGAACCACAGGGAATATGAAGCCTTTGGTTTCTGCAGGCAGCTGGTTCCGGGTGGAGAAAGGGAGTGAGTTTTCACCATTGCTTTTATCTGAATTTGCTTGCGAGGAGCTGGCAGTGCCCTGGAGCTGGGGGAGGTGCTCTAACCCTATGTCTGAAGTGAAGAGACCAAATACCTTTCTGAAATGTCTTAATTAGCGACTTGCTGTGTGACCTTGATTAAACCACCAGCTCTTGCCCAAGACTACCAAGGTTTTGCTATTTATGCAACCTTTAAAAAGCAGGTGGTTTATTTCCTCTTCCTTTTCTGTTAGTGGATAAATGGGGCAAGATGTAGGCAACAGAACTGGAACGCCAACAGGAAGCAAGACATATGACATTGTTATAGATACCCAGGTCTGGAAATTGATTTTGCAAGACCACAGTAATATAATCACAGGAGATAAGATAACCCACTAAGAAACCACCACCTGGAATTTTAACAACCCATCTAGGGGAGAAGAGATGCCACAGCATTTCTGCTTTCCTCAATTAATTCCTGCACACGCGTGCTGACAGCCGGGGACAGGAAAGCACAATTATTCCCGCATTCGCACTCGTTTGACTTACTGTCTATCAGCAAAACCCGAACGTACAGCCCAGGGAGCTGCTTTGCTGGGCAACCTCCACCGCATCCTCCGCCCCACATCACTGACCCACGGGACAGACTCCTCAGCACTGGCCCCGTCTTGAAAGCACACGTGGAATATCCAGGGAAGCGGATAGAAATCAATCTGGAATAACACGCCCGGCCAGAGACCAGGCAGCGCAGCACCCTCAGAGGAGCTGGGGACAGCCTGTCCCTGGGCAAGCCCAGGGGGGAGCTCCCACACTAGTGCTCCTCTGGGAAATACGGGGAAACCAGGGAAACTCAGGAAGCACAAAGGAAAGCCATGGAGAGAGTAAACTGTTGCAGGTAATCCTGAAAGCTGGATGACACCGTGGCAGGGTGGGCTGCGATGGGGAGAGTAACACACATCTGAGGGCAGGGAAAGAGAAAGGGGTGACAGTGCTCTTGTCGGGAGCAGTATTTCTTGTGGGGGCTGCTGTGGCAGGAGCCCTGGGGTTTGGAGCACGTTACAGACCAGGACACGCAGTGACCGCTAGCAGGAGACGGGGAAACTCACTCCATCAGACTGACTCAGACTGATTCTGCTTTGAATTAAAGCCTCTATTTTAGAACATCTCCCAGGGGTCTGCTATTAAATTCTATTACCAGGATTTTTTAAGAGCACTCTATGTTTCAGACCGGGACTTTTCCCACTTTTGTCAGCTTTATGGCGAGAAGGCAGAAGACAGAGCATGCCAAGGATTTCCGGAGCAGTTCTCCGTGGCCTCTGTCCCTTCTGCCCCGAGGTGGACATCACCCTATGAAGGTACCAGTACAGATGAGATCTAACAGGTCTGGATCAGGGGAGATGTCACAGCCCCCCAGGCCCTCCTAGCCCCTCTCTAGGACCGTGGGCGTCCTGGCTGGCTCCTGCAATGCACAGCCAACCACCACCGACAACAAATTATGCTTCAAAAGCAGAGTTACTCTCACTTAACCACAGGTATCTCCACCTGGTTTTAAAGTGTAATTAAGTCAGTGAAAATGCCAACCCCGGAGTGTGAAAACAAAGCCAGGAGCATGTAAAGTGACTTGTTCACAAAATGCTTCAAAGGCATGAGAGACAGTTAATTGTCTTCAAATTGATTTTAATATCTGTATTCCCTGCGGATGTAACTCCAGGACAGCGACAGCAAGTTCCAGGATGTTTCTTATTCCAGGAAACTCTTCATTTCAGTCAAAACCAAGTCTTTCATATAATTTAATAACTGTTATATTGATTTCTCTTAAATCACCACAGCTCTGTGCACCAAAGCACTTTTAAAAATTAATACTTTTTTTTAAGAGCAGGTTAATTTCACTCCCCTTTTTTAACGAGAACGGTTAATAGGAGATTGGAAGGCGCTGGAAGTGAAGGGAGGGCTGGTTTATGATTAACACATGTGGTCAGGAGCCCCCATACACCCCAGGCAGATCAAACGAGGCTGTAACTGCATCTCACAGCGTTACTGCAGACAACTCTACCCGAGAGCAGCCAAGTCCTCCTGGC
Source organism: Tringa tobata (assembly GCA_033628505.1). Lineage (NCBI taxonomy): Eukaryota > Metazoa > Chordata > Aves > Charadriiformes > Scolopacidae > Tringa > Tringa tobata. The sequence continues at coordinate 23,283 of JAHREE010150411.1, read as the reverse complement.
CCCACAAGTAAATCAGTCAGGACCCAGCTCCTCCCTCCCCTCCAAGCACAGCTCACCCCCTACCAAGGGTGCCCCAGCTCCCTGCCCAGTGTTCATATCCAGAGCGGTGTCATGAGAAGAGGAAGCAGGTTCCCCGGAGCCCCCGTGCCCACCGCTGTGTCCTCACCCTCCTCGCTCACCCTCGCGGCAAAGGGATGGGGGTATTTTTCAGTGTAACTTATGGCAAATGCAGTCAGAAGAGGAGGCTCCTGCACCTTCAGAAAGGCCCTGTTCTGGAGAGCCACAAGGAGCAAGTAAACCATGTTCAGCAAAGGGAGACACAGATGGACAATCAGAAACAGGCAGGATGGTTTTAGATAACAAAGGGAAGGAGGAAATGGGCAGAGTTGTGCGCTCTAAGTAATTCTAAACAGAATAGAAAAGTGAAGTTTAAAGAAAAATCTGGGGTGGTAAGAGCAGCAAGTATTTCTGTGACAGGGAGGCTTTGCTAGAACCGGCTGCTCTGCTTTTATGATAAGGCTCAACACACCCCTGCGGAGGGACAGCAGATGCCAAAGCATAAGTTAAAACCTCTGGATTTAGTGTTTGTCATGACAATTAACAGCTCTTACCATCAGCAACACAAGATAGCACCCATATGATAAAAAGACCTTTGTGGCAGAATTATGGCACGCGAGCGCTGGATTCACCAGCTCCCGGCAGGAGGAACCACCGGCAGAAAGCAAAGGCAGAAATGGAAACCAAAACCTGCTGCTCTTCAGGACTTCAATTTCCAAGGACCTGGGTGCAGTCAGGGGACTTTGTAAATAAGGAGATGACACCACAGGGTCTGGGCGAGACTTTGGCTTAAGACAACAGTTCCCAAGATCAAGAAATGCTATCAGACCCCAACATGGCGTCACAGAACTATTTTCTAAACCTCGTTTCAAGCCACTTGTTTATCTAAAGAATGCCAACAGTCCAGCAAGGATGAATCACCCTACAGCAAGGCAAAACCCAAAAATATTGTGGAAGAAACACATTCAAGTTAACATTAGGCTGCTCCGACCCTGCAAATGAAGCACTTCCCAACATGCAGAAGGTGCTCAGCTGCGGCACACGCAGAAATCGCACTCCACCAGACCCAAGCGGCAGCGGTGAATGATTCAACTAAAATGAAATTCCCAGAGCGATTAAGATATGCGGCAACTCCCACTCACGGCACCCTCAGGCCAGCAAAGGCTTTACGCTCAGAGGATCCAGCTGAGGAGCCTCAAAACAAAGTACAGAGAGAAGACAGGGGGAGCAAAGGCCAGCGCTGGAGGAACCATGTCAGCCCTCCCACCCTCTGGACCCTCAGGTCCCCCAAACCCCAGGGCCACCAATAATCCTCCGATCACCACCGCCAACAGAAAATGTATACTACGCAAATACCTCTGAGTCATTACTCATTTGCTCTTTAGACCTTTTAAATCAATTTTCAGTATTCCTGGAAAACACTGTAAGGAGACAGGCTGCCTACAGGCCACACCATCCCAGGCCAGGCTGGACTCCTGCCGTAGCCCACAACGGCTGTGGGAATATCTGGGGACACCATCTTGCTGTCAGGTCACACACAGGGGTCACAGAGCTTCACTCCACATCAGAGAGGACATTTCCACCTCCTGTCCCTGCCCTCGGGACAGCAGGCAGGAGGCAGGCACACAAATCGCTGTAACCCATGGACACAGAGAGCTCCGCACCGGGCAGGTTGGGTGTCAGAGCAAAGACAAGGGAACAGTCAGCGTCCGTGTGTGCACTCAGCACAAGCTCTCACACAAGCACCCAGACTACCTTTTGTCTGCCCAGTGACCACAGATTTAATCACGAATCCCTTACCAAAGCGTGCGGCAAACTCCTCATGTTGGCACTCTGCTCTCGCTCCTCTGCCTGGCATGGTCGGAACAGCAGAGAGTTTATCGGGACCCGCCACTCCTACTCCCGCCAGCACGGAAAAGACAGGTACTTTCCTGTACAGTCACCTGGAAAGATGTAACTACCCCAGCTGCTCCCACACCTTCTCAACGGCATGTTTCAGCTTTCCAGGCAGATCGTTAATATTTAACAGTTTGGCCTCTGGGACAGCAAGAAATCAGTAAAGTGGAAAATATCGCTGAAGCAAGGGATGGAAAAGCTCCAGGATGCTCCCGGATGACTCCAGCCTGATGCCACTGCCTCCAGTTAAGTGCCTGCTGCTCTACCAGATCCAGGCTCTAATTCTGGCTCCTGTGAAAAAATCAGCAGCTTTTCTTTGGCTGAGCAATGACTAGTAGTTCTGAAAGCCCCAGGTTCTGTCAATGGATTTCCACATTAGCACTCAGTGCATTCTATGTGAGAGGGAGCAAAGCACGTAGAAAAGTCAAAAGCCGAGCGTTCAGAAAGGCTGATCTGGTCCCGTCCATCAGCAGAACACACCATTTGAGCTGGAGGATGACTGAAGCATCTCTTCGAGAGACAGTGGAGCACACCACAAGTGTCACTGCACATGAATGGGCACCTGGCGAGCACTCCCATCCCTCTGCCCCACGGCACCTCCAGACAGACACCACCCCTGCAAGGTACGAACGCCACCACATCGGGTTCACATTGGAAAACAAGACTCTAACAAAGGTGTTTTCAGTTTCAGGGCATGCGGGGTGACACATCGCTGCCTTGGGTTATCTGTGGGAACCTCCGGAAGGCCCCAGGCAGTGGTGCTCAGAGCACAGACACACAGAGCAGCACCGAACAGGACAGAAAAGACCCATCGAAATCTTCTTTCCTCATGGGAATGTCCAGGGCACTACCTGCTGTTACGTGGTAGAAAAACAGCCCTGGCTGTGCTCGATTCAGAGATGGACACACTATGGTTTCTATACTTGAAGCAGAAGAACACTCTCAGGCTACAGCCATCACACCGTGCTCCACAACAGTTGGGTTGGAAAGAAAGAGCCCATGCCAAATCATAACTGTCTACAGTCACCTCACTCCTGTCTGTCACCTGCTCTCCAACAGGATGAGAGTGGCACAAGAACTACTTATTCTTCTGGAAGTCGTTTGAGGTCATTTCTGTCTGCTTTGTCTCGGAGCCCTCCTGCTCCTTTACCACCTAACGACACACAGAAGCATCTCCTTTCCACAAAGGACCTCCAAAAATCTGCTCTTCCAAGCTGGCTGAGATCAATTTCCATGATGCCTCAAGGGAAGGAAGCTGATGGACCACTTAGGTACTAGAAAATACATAAGTTAAAGAAATAATTAAGCTCTTTTCCCGTTAAGCCCATCAGCTGAACTACACCAGACTTGTGGAGAGGACCCCTCTCCTCTTCCCATCGCAGCCCGTTAAATGGCTTCCAGTTGATGAGATCACATTTCTGTCTCATTCCTCCCGCAATTAATTCTGCAGGAGGCAAAGATCAATGCTGTTACAATTCATTTACTTATCTGGTTTTATCCAGCTAGAAGGCTCTGGTCAACAGCCACCAGTGACCGCCCAGTCCCTAACGCGAGAGTCCCAGCAGCTTCGCTCCAGGGGATGAGCTGGGGCTGCCACACCAGGGCTCACCTCAAAAGGCACAAATCCCCAGCGTGTGTAAAGCCAGAGCTGCAGAAATCAGAGCCCCAAGGAGGTTCAAAACCCCTTTAGCCACACCAAGAAAATAAAAGCACAATTAGGGGAGAATTAACACATCCGCCTCAAGATGAGGGGAAATGCATCAATTTGCTGATGCATCAATTAATGAATCATGCAGGAAGAAGACACAGATTACAAAGAAAAAAGTTTCTGTTTATACATCTGCCTTGACAGCCAGCAGTTACTGAAAATAAAATCCATTGAAAAGCAGAGAGCAGCCTAACTGCTGAAGTGTCCCTCGGTGTGACAAAGCACAACGCCAGCACGAAGTACCTCTGTCCTGCCCCACATCACCCTCACGCCCCCCGTGCACTGTTCCCAGCAGCCTGGGACTCTGGTGTACAGGCAGGCTTAGAATTCACATGGAATATCTGGGAAGGTCAATCTTCACCTCCTGGTCCCTAGTGAGGCTGAACAAACCAGGGTGACTGTTCACTCCTCCCACACTCCAGCTCTGCAGAGAACGGACTGGCTCCAATCTCCGCTTGCTGGGCACTGCCTTGATGTAATCTCTAAATACTCCCTGTGCAGGAACCCACCACTGGTGAGCAGTGAGAGAGCACACACCCGAGTGAAGAGGTGCAGGAGGCAAAGGATGTGACTGACTGAAACACCTTCAAATTCACACTTACCTATGCCCCCCAGCAGCGGGGCTCTCCCATGCACTTCCAGCGTTTGCCTTAAACACCACTTTAAAAGACAAAGCAATTTTATCACCGACAAGCTCCTGCCATGCCAGGGGACAGCTTCTGAACTGCTGCCATCAGAGAATCCCTCCCCATCACACACAACCATCAGGTGCTGGGCAAATTTAAGATATTCCCCATCTCTTCCTTTCCCCACAATAAGGCAATACTGAAAAATAAACCCCATCACCACAAAGCACCGCTCTCCCCCAAAGCCGTCAGTAGCTGTGTACTCACCTGAGGAAAATCACCATTTTTTGGTAAGAAGTCAGTGGGGTCCACAGATGCATAGTTTGTATCCAAGAAATGTGGTCTGCTGATGGAATTCATATAAAAATCGTGAGGGGGATTAAAATATTGCCTGTAAGGAAATGGGAAAAGCAGTTATTTCCTGTCAGTCCTGAGTATTTCTCAGGTTGCTTCAGAGCCCATCACGCATGGTGAAGCTGCAGCTACGGAGTGACACACACAGGAGACTGGTATTAAAAGAGCTGTGTATATCCAGGAGTGATATCTGGGCAAATAACACACCTACCAGTTACCCCCTGCCTCCCAGTCTCAGGAGTGTAAGGGTCTGCAAAGCTGTACTAAGAATTCAATTCTTGGCAGTTTGTGTAAACTGGGAAGGATTTAATAGATAAAAATGGTTTGTGGGACTAAATAATATTTCAGTCCTGGCAACAAGGTGACACCAAGCCTCTGCCGTGTCCCAGTGCCAAGTGTCTGATGGCTGTGATGGAACCCGACAATCACACGACATAAGGACCAGCATCAAGTTTCATGGAAATATCACCCCCAGACACCAGTTTGGGCCATAAAACCGAACCACCCCCATGAACTAGCAGAGACGGGGAGCGAAACCACCCCCTTGGCACACCCTGGACAGGAGCTTTCAACAGACCCTCACCTGCAGCCAGAGTGATGGAAGGTTGGGGACAGGCAGCCCTAGAGAGCACCTGAGCCCAGGCAGAGATGAATTAGGGATGGAACCAACTGTCCCTAATGACAGAGCAATATCTCTGCTGCACTAACGAGCGAGGAAAGCAAAGCTCTCCCACTGGCTCACTCCTGGGGAGGGCCCACGGCCCCGCTTCCTCCCTGCCGAGAGGGGCCGGGGATTGCAAAAGGGCTCCCTTCCTCCTCCCCGGGAGCAGCCTCTGGGCTCTGTTACACACGACCGTCATCTGGTTTTGCTATTTCACACGCAAGCCCTTTCCCTCTCCTGCAGGAGCGAGGAATGTGCTTTGTAATCTTTCCCGTCAGGGCTGTGCTCGCCCCGTTTGGGCAATCGCCACCAGCACGTTTGCACGCTGGAACCACCACACCGCTGCAGCCCAGCGCACTGGTTTCCTCTTGCGGCAAGTTTGGAGGTTCTCCGTAATGCCAGGGTTACAGAACCCACAGCAATAAACTTTAACAAGGCACCAGGGGGGGAGGGAGAGTCGAAATTTGACAAGAAATCCTACCCAGGAGCGGAGCGAGGGAACAACTGCGCTGCCAAAGTATTATTAAGCAATTAAAATGCTGCGTGTAGCTGGCAGCTCGTTAATACACCATACTTTTACATATGTATTTATGTGCAAACACAGTTATCTCCCTCTACTAAATACATTTTTCCTGCTCTTTTTTCATCATTTAATATAATACCCTGAAAAAGGAACAGCTCCCTCCCCCTCTCTCTCTTTTTCCCTTCTCTTTTCCCTGTGGCAGAGACACGGAGCAACGACCTGACCCTGTGCCAGCGCGGGGCTGGACCCAGCACACCTGCAGGGAACAGCCCCGACAACCCCGCACCAACTCCCTGCTCCTCATCCATGTGGGCAGATTAAAATCCGTGCATAAATTCTGGGAATTAACCTATTTACACACAGGAAAAGGCTTGTTTAAATTGCTTTCAAGTTGAAACCGCTGTGGTCTCACTGTCTCTCTTGCAGCAGGACAGAATTTGGCTGGTGCTAACGAACTAACCAGGGAAGGGGGAAACTATTTTTACCGGAAAAGTGAACGCCGCCTCCTGTTTCACCCACACCTCGTGGTCTGAAGAGTCAGTTGAGGTAACGGGAGGAGACCACAACAGCCCCAACCCTCCCCGGCCCGAGCTGCTGCACAATGACCAGCTCTGGAATGTTATTTTGCTTCCCTTAATCGTGGTTTTCAAATCTGTGAATGCGAGATGCGTTCTTCTTCCAGCCTGAAATAAGAGCCAACAGCACCGCAGTGCGCTGCTCTGAGATGCTCCAAGTGAAGCCACCAAGTACACAGCGCTCGCCAGAGTCCCGATAGTGCCTCTGGTGCTACGCTTTACCCTTCTTGCAGGAAGAACTCAAAGATGTTCACCCTCGTTTGAAGAGCTGGCATAAACCACTCTTAAATTAGCTCAAATTCACCTGCAAAAAAAGAGCATTTACTGGAAGGCTCAAGCGTGGGACCCCGCTGCGCTGCCAAAGCGAACATGTGGGACCAGCCTCGCAGCAAGATTGCCCTGTGTGCACCTGCTCGGCCCCCAGGACTAACTGGTCAACTGCTCTGTGGAAGCTACTCTGGATCAAGAGCTTCCCCTTTTTCCCCTCTAAAGCATACACTTTATAAAGCAAACTTATACTGGGTTTAATCACACCGGATTTACAACAGACTGCCCATTTGCATTCTTATCCAAAGGTCTGACTTGGAGCTGCAGCACTAAAGAAGGAACCAGGTGACCTGGACTCCAGAAAACACCTGCATTCACCAACTCCAACATCCCAAGTCCTCATCCTTCTTGGAGACATTCAATGTGCCCATGAAGGCTCCAGTTAACCCAGCCCATCCCAGAGCCCAGACCCCGCTGGTTGAGCTGGAATGGCAGCCAGGGACCCGCACAGCTGAAGTCCATCCCACGGCTGTGGACAAGTGCTTCACCAGTCCCCTTTAGGCCACCGATTCACTTTAAACATTAAGGTTGGCTGTTGAAGCAATGAAGGCCCTACATCAATTAGTAACCTCATAATAACTAAATACATGTGATTATTTAGTCAGTCAAACTCATCTCTTCAGTGCTGAGATTAATGAGTTCATCTTAGGAAGTTTGGAGTCATTTTACTTCTTTCAGCTGCAGAAAACTGAGTGCTGACCTTCTTCATGAATAAAACCAGACCTTCTTGACCCAAATGACTAAACACATTTAGTTGTTAGGTTCTCAGAGAAATTACTCTGCGCTATGGTGGAGCGTAGCCCGGAGGAGCACTGTGGTCTCCAGCCAGCCCCCAGAAGAGGAACACTCCACCGTGACTCAGCCAGTATCACCATCACTGCTCCATGGAAAGGTCACCCCAGAGAAACCACAGGGCCAGCAAGGAGGGAATGCTGGTCTCCCACTTTGGTTTGGTTCACTAAAGAGAAAGAGGGAGCCTGGCTCCAGAGCTCTGTTTGAAGAAATCAGCACTTCTTTGTGCGAAGAGGACCCAGCGCATGTCCTTCAGCAGGTACCAGGTCAGAAAAACAAGGGGCTGCTCCCTGCCCCACAAGCGAGACAAGCCAATAAAGCCAAGTCCCGGAATTCAGCTCTTATGGAAAAGAATATATAGAAATCTAATGAGAGGGACATTTTCCTGTAGGAAAACACGAAGGAAAGCACATGAAGGTGTGCAAGGTTCAGAACCCAGTGAGCACCAACAGTCTGAAATGAGGAAAAAAAAAAAGTTTTTCAAAGCCTACTTCTCTTTTACAGTAAGCAATACTCCACGAGCAGGTGGCAAAGCAGAAAAGAGCAGGAAAACAGCAGGAAATGAGGGTTCTGTGTGTGTTGGAAACCGGGGAAGAAAGCTTCCCTCCAGGTTTTGAGAAATACATGATACGTGACCCCACTTCAGCAGCAAAAGGGGGCTGGCCCAGGTCTCCCCAAAGCAAGGAACACATGGAGCTATGGCTGCGGAGGAAGCCCAGCTCCTCAGGGATAATTGCCTTGGAAATTAACTAAGCTACAGCACTTCCCTACAGGGCACTCGAACCTCACTTGTTCTTTCATCAAGGTTTAATACACTGTTTACATTTTTCAGGTTAAGAAAATCTGACACAAAGAGGCAAGCTTTGGTGTCTTTTAAAGAAATTCTCCAGCATGAGAAGAAATTGAAAAGAAACAGGAAAAACCTGCTTCAGGACAAAGCTGTTGCTATGAGAATAAGCCATGTCCAAACACAGCCATTTGCAAATGAGATTTCTTCTGCAAGGGCTTCGAAGAGAAACTTGCACTAACTCTAATGCCATCTGCATTCTTCTCTTTTACAACACGGACAACTCCCTTTGAAATTCCATTTTTCAATGTTTTCATCCCTCTCAGGATTCCTGCCTGTAACGCCCTAACCCTAAACCCACCTAAAAAAAAAAGATTCAGGTGCCGATTTCAAATACAAAAGGAGAGACTTTTTTGTGAAATACAGATATGGAAAACTTCACCTGAAAGGTAATTTTTTACAATTACCAGGATATGAAAAACAGGAAGCAAAAGGTGCAGCCTTGGCTAAATCATTCTCTAGCGAGTAATTACTACAATAAGCCTCATTTCCAAAAGGAACTATAGCAAAGTCAACAAGTTTACATTCTGTTGAATGCAGGCATGTCTTTGCAGGATCAAGGCTATAAGGTTTCCAGTGGAGTTGACACGAGCAGCACTGAACAGGAAGAAAGCGAGGGGCAAAATCAGAACAAATGGTCAAAGAAAAAAAGCCGATCCAAATAGATAAACACAATCTAATCTTGTGGTTCAATACAGCAAAACAGAAATTCTGTTATAGCTCTCCTGAGGATTCACAAAGTGTAATTTACAGGAATCGTGCTCAAAAAGTCCATCCTCTTCCAATCAGAGCCAGGCAAGCCCAGAGCAAAGACACCAAACTTCTCTAGTAGCTCCTCTCCAGTGCTCCCTGTGGGGAGGAACCAGGAGGCAGAGCTCTGCTCAGCACCAGTGGTACAGCTTCTCAGTGACCCCACAAGAACTGCCCCATCCCATCCCACCATGGCCGCCGGGCAGCCCACTGCAGGCTGGGGAGAACAAGCAGATCCAATGCAGAGACCAAACAGGTCTCACCCCTCTGGGCAGAGGGGCCAACTCCCACTGCTGCCAGGCTGGACCTTCCACACTCAGGAGGCTGGATCTCTCTGCCCCACAAAGATGCTACAATCCCTTCAGGAGGGAGGTTAAACTACACCCTCCAGCACCTGGAACACAGTCACTCAACTCACCATATCAAGTTGTTTCTTTTATTTTTCCTTCCTCCCACCTCTGACCTAAATAAAAACACATCCTGTGTACCTCTGCCACTCCCTGTATTCACGGAGACGCCAGAGCAGCCGACCAACAGCCTCCAACCCTTCTTCCAACACCAGCATCTCCAGTCCCCACAGAGCCCCAATCTAATCACTCAGTGGTGGCACAAGGACACTTTATGCTGTCCCAAACATCTCCTGTCATACCCTACCTTCTGATTCCGAATGGAGGCTCATCGTAATGGGGGAGAAGGAAGAACAATCTTTATTGTTATGCAAAGATCCCTCAAAACTGCTACTTTGGGTGTGTAATCTAGAAAAGTCTTTGCAGTGACTCCAGAAAGCACATGGCTGATGTCCTTCCCAGCAGACAGGGCCACTATCACTACACAAAGGTTACCGAAACCCACCACGACTCCGCGTTACAGCACTAAGCTGTGCCACGCGTGAAGCAGCGGTACTGAGAACCAGGCAGAGTTTCTCACACGAGCCCGTACTCGTCACCTCACACCTTGTGGGGAGAGGTTATCAGTGAAGAACATCAGTTACAACCAGAGGAAAGAGTCATGACTCTTGATGAACTCTGAGCTGCACCGTTAGGGGCTGAGCGGGGTTTTCAACACAGAGGTGAGAGGGTAGTATTTAGTCAGCTTCCAGTCACCTGCACAGCAACAGATTTTAACTTAATTTCACCCGTAATTCTGTCACCCGGTACCAGGAATGCCTTCTCCTTCACCTGCGCCATCTGCGCAAGCCAGAGAGCGCATGATGTCTCTGCTCAGCGAGGCTGTGCTAATGGGGTGTTGTTAAAAACTCCATTAGAGTAACAAATCCAGGCTGAAACAGGGCTGTTCCTCCCTTAGAGCAGCCTCTAGGTTTACCAGAAATCAAAGTTTTTCTTTTTTTTTTTTTTTTAATAAAAAGAACTGTTTGCTGCTTCTTCCAAGATGTAGCAGTTTATGAAATGCCACAAGATCAGTGTGTGATGCAATTATTTCCCCATCAGTTAGTGAAATAAAGTAAACAAGGAAAACAGTAAAGAAACAGTCGAATCACAGGGTGTGCAAGAGCAGAGGGGAATTTATACAAAGGAGAAGAGCACTCACTGGTTTTCACTGGGGAAGGACGAGGTTGGGAAGGAGGCAGGGTAGCAGCTACTCCAGGAGTCAGCAGCCAGCATGGAATTCTGGAAGGAGAAACCAGAGCAGTCACAGCAGCCAAGGATCACGATTTCCCACAGCAGCAGAGCTGGGGCCAGGCTCACACTCCTCTCCCCCAGTGCCCTCCATGAGCAGGGCAGTTCTTCATCCCCCACAGCAGGAGAAATCCACTGCTACACCCCAGTTCCAGCTTTCAAACCTACTTTCCTATTCCTGTCCTCAAGAGGACAACAGGGCCGGTCCCCTCTCTCAGCCCTTTAATCTCAGTCTCTGCAGAAAGTGAGCACCAACCCATTAACTTGTAATTGGCCTGGACAGGTAACACCCAAAACCAGCCTTCTCTTTCTGTCTCCCCACCTCCCCACACAGCCTCTGACATTAACGGGAAGCTTCTAGCTCAGCATGTCCCAGTACAATCACGGAGAGAACACAGCAGTTTATCACTCAGCTACAGATCAGCCCTTCTTCTGTACTTTTTTTGTGTCCAAAGCACCAATACCTCATGCTGGAAGTAACATGCACTCGGTGAAATGGATCTCCTTTTTTAACTGCTGTATCCCTCCATGTGACAAAACTCAAACAAGAGCTAGGAATGGAAAACTGCAGGGACGTGTAAGCTATTTTGGGGTAAAGGTTTGCTTTTTGCCCCGTTGAAAACAAATACACCAGTAACCAGGTCCTGTTTTAGAGCTGTATCAGGACAAATACAGCCCCGTTCATCTCTGCCACTCCCAGAGAAGGACCCAGCAATAGATTTAGCACGTCTTGGAGACGAGCTGGGGGAGAACCAAAGTTTGCGATTCTGCGTAAACCCTTTAGTCCTCTCTCCTGAGCAGCCTGGCACCTACAAGCTTTAAAGAGGTACTGTCAGACCGCTCTGGTGACACCCTCAGAAGAGCCTGTCCCCACCCCTCCAGAGAAGCTGCTGGGGCACTCACCTCCATGGCTGGGGCAGGAAGCGGGGAGCGGAGGCCGGGGAGGCTGCAGAGCGCATTGCCCGGCTGCTGGTGCTCCTGCTGCGGGAAGTGCTGCCCCCCGTCCATGGCAGGGCGCGCAGAGGGCATCAGCCCGCGTCCTGCCGCATGAAGTCCTGGGACCGGGCGGTGGAGCGGCGGCAGGGTCCTTATCTGTGCTCTTCACCCTGCACCATGTCCTGGGGTGGAAAAGAAATGCACTGTTTAAATTTTATGAAAGGGGAGGAAAAAAAAACCAAAACACACAACCCCACACTTCTAAGACCAAACGTAGCTAAGAGATTGGTAAACAGACGTCAGCCTGCGAAATGCCTGCTGCCTCTTTATAAAAGAGAGGTTTTTTACTGGGAAACAGTTCTCAAATATCACCACACCTGGAATTCACCCAGACCTGCGAACTTACATCAAACACACCTCTCCCTCTGCCTTGCTGCAAACCCCGCTGCAGTCGGGCAGATCATCACAATCTGCTGTGGCTTTTGCCAGGAATCTTCCTGTCTAATACACAAAAAGATTCTGCACTTTCATGCAAACTCATGACAATCAACTCGCCAAAATCACTTGTTTCTGTGAAAACATGCTATGTAGGTGGAATGTGGTCCCAGGGAGCAGTGACAGAGTGACGTCCCCACAGGACTTCAATTTCCAATTGGATTTTACAGACTACAAAAAGAGATGGTAAAAACAGCCAGAGAAGTGGGAGAAAAGCATCCACGATGTCATTACTTTCCCTGCACTTTCCTTTGCTCCTCTTCTGCCCCCCACAACTCTGCCACCAAAGCCTGCACCGTGACAGCCCAGTAAATGGAACAGGCCCATACATTCCCCTCCAGCGAGCCGGCCAAGCAGAACTCAGCAGCACAGACTGAAGCCACAATTTAAAATATGCCAGCTTTGATCATTTCAAAGATACTATTTGCTGCAAGTAGTATTTTTGAAAAGTCATTTCTGAGTCAGAGTCTCTTTAAAAATAAGTGACCTTTCAGTGGACAAAACTATTTCTACATTTGTAATGGAAAGCGAAATTAAAATGCCTCTCTCTTTCCCTGGTGGCAGCAGCCAGGCCAGGAGAGCCCCGAGCAGAGGACCAAGGACATCTCCCTGTGCCCAGGGTGGAGAGGCCAACACTGATTCCTCAGGAAAGTCACCTGGCAAAGCCCTGGCATCAGGGGACCTTCTGGGAGAGGGCAGGGACCGAGATCTGCTGCCCGTGCTCCTCTAACAACCCGCAGGCGCACAAACACCTTCACAAGACACAGCTTCCAGACCAAACTAAACCATTTGCCAGAGGTGATGCACTTTGTGGTTTAAAAACAGTATTCCCTCTTTTATTTTGGCCAAAGAGGGAGTCGGCCACCAAGGGTCTGAACCAGCTGCAGAGTTTGCTAATGCCGCCTTTGCCTCTTTCCCTCGGCCTGAAAAATTGTGAAAAAAAAAAAACAACACCCAAACCCTTAAAGCCCAAGACACCCCGAGGTGCAAGCTTCTTCCCTAGAAAAGCACAACGAAACACCACCTACAGAGGATAAAACTGTACCCCAGCAGAAATAACACCAAGCTACCCGAAAAGATCATTAAGCTACAAAAATCTCAAACCATTTTAATAAGTCATTAACAGAATAAATGCTCTTTACAAAGGCCTGGGATCACCTATATCCTTCTCACTGGCTTTATTTCACCAGAAATTTACTGCAGTCTCATTCTTTTACAAGCAGAAGTGTTTCTTTTTACTACACCATAAAATCCACACTCAGGCTTTATAGTCCATAAGCTCAGGAGCAAAAAATAGCTAAAAACACTTTGCCAGCATCCTAATTAATATTGTTATACTGGCCTCAGGCCTCTTGATTTATTAGCCAAGTGTTAGCACCAGAGATCCCAAAATGCAGCCTGTCGACTACTAACAGTCTCAAAGCCTCATTAGAAGCTGCTTAATCATGGCTCTCCTTGACGAGCTCAGCTCCTCAGTACTAGTGGGTGCTCTGGCCCCACTCAGGCACGACTGAAGTGTTGATGCCCAGGCCCTATTATTTAAGCAAAACCCGCTTTATGTTCCATCTCCTGAAGACAAAGGGCTGCAGACGAATGTCTTCGGGCAGCCCAACACTCACATCCCACCCACCAAGCAGCTCCACACACAAGAGAGTGTGAAGACATGAAAATGCTCAATGACTTCTTCCTCCCCAGGGAAGTGATTTATTGCAACGGAGCTGGCGAAGAGGGATGCAGAATGAGCCTTTGACCCCAGGCCCATTGTGAAGAAACGCAGTAAAAAGCTGCACCAGTGAGAACTGAACCACCCTGAGCTCCAGTCAGGGAATGCTCCTCTCTGGGCTTTGGGGCTGCTGCCTTCGCTGCCTTTACACTGCTCTCGGGTGCCGCCGGCTGTCCACAAGAGATCCTACGAAGTTTTAAGCTACATCTAAGGAACAAAGTAGTAAGAGACAAGATAAACTTTTATCATGACTCCACTTCTCTCCAGTGCACAAAACAGATGAAATTGAAGGGTTTGCTTAAAAATAACCCCGTCTCGTTCCTCCTCCCAGTCACTAAATCCCCGGCTTTTTTTCTTGTCTCAGTGGATTTAACAAGAGGACCTCTATTATAAATGAAGCCTGTGCTCCAACATCCCAGTCCCCAAATGATGCTGTGGGGAGCAGAGACCTACAACAAGGACGCCGGTGGCAAAGGCTGCGAGGGAGACAGAGCAGCAGGAAGAGCTTTAGCAGGCTCCCTTCAAATGCAGCAGGGAGCTACAGATGGCATCAGCTGGGTTTTTTTCAGGGGATGGGGTGCGTGAGTGTCCCTTCCCCCTCCCCCCTCCAAAAGATTACCTTTAAATATTTCTCCACCATTCCTGAGCAGCAGTGGTGAGGTCAACGTCAGAGACTGCTTTAGAGATACCAATATCCTCTGGTGCCTTTAAAATTCTGCTCCTGTTCTTTTCACCAGAGACTTCAGGGGTTTCGCTACCTTTTTTTTCCCCCTATTTGTAACAGCTTTTGATAGGAAATCAGCAGCAGTTATTCCCGTAACGGCTGTAGCAAATATACAGCTTTACTTACACATCCAGAGTAACTTAGGAAGGGTAAAATCAATACCAGAATTTCTCCCCGTCTGCGCTACATTATCTCGTGTCTTGACACCACCAGGTTTCACTGCCCGGACTCTCTGCCGAGCAGCACCTTTCTCTAAAACGGCATTAGTTCCTTAGGAAAACTCTTGCACAATAGATCATGCCCAATTAGCAAAACGAAGGAAACCTGCTTGAGGAACTGTGCACTTTCACGCTTGAGCAATGGTCAGACGGTAAAGGACAATGCACTGAATGTGCCTGACATAATCCCTCTGAGGAGATCAAAGTGCAGCCCAGCCTTACAGGTGGGCACCCCAAAAACTGGAGACCTTCTGTTTGGAGACACCAAGAAAGTCAGTACTGCAGTTAATGACGGAACTGGATGTTGTGGACTCCCAGTAGTGTCCTCTGGGCCACACTGGGAGCAGGAAACCCCTCAACAAACCCCCCCAAAGTAATGCCCCTCTGAGGAGACGTTCCCTTCACACACAGATGTCCCACAGCATCAATCCCCATCCCAAGGCTGCTGGCGTTTTACAGATGGGTTATTTGACGTATAAACTAAGTGAAGCACTCCAGTGCCATCAGAACTATTCAGGGAGCAATATGACCAAAAAAACCAAACCCACAGAACAACCCAAACCCGACCAACCAACCACACACCAGACAGCGCGAGGATAAATCCCCTGAAAAATCACTGGAATGGATTTTTTCATTTCCCTGCAACAAAACGTATATAATTACAAAAAATTATCTCGAAGCACAATCTGTAGAGCTGCTGACTCACCACCAAGCGGGGACATTTCTGTTTCTAGACTCAGCAGAGAGGGGGCTCCCACAAGCATGAGTTGTGTTGAAGGCTGGAAGAGGAGAACACTGGCTCCACAGGGCAGCTGAAGGGACAGGCGCTGGTGGGACAGACGGAAGGTGAACCCCAACACCACAAGGAGAAGGTTCCCACCTTCAGGAACTTCACTCATTCCCTTCTGCAGGCAGCGCTGAAACCAGCAAAGCCATCTCCTGGCCTGAGCAATGGCACACAAGCACTGAGCTCACCCATGGCCTGAAAACCATCGGACTCGCTCCTTTCTGGCTGAGCAGCTGATGTTTAATAATGAAACTGATTCGCTACATGGCACAATAAAGCCCTGAGAGGAGTTTGATTGTATCACGAGTCATTCTGATTAAGCTATAAAAACAGTTTCAATTTTAAGGCAAGTTTGCTGTTCAGCCCAGGCGGCAAAGGGCAGGTTCAGTCTGGAATTCCTGCAGAATTCGTCATGCCCAGAGGTTACAGAGCACAAACTTCAATTTTTAACAGCTTAAGCTTTTTAGAAATTTATGGGACCACTACTGTAGCAGACAGTTTCCAGTTTGAAAAACATAACAAACTGCTCTGCAATACTCGGGATGGATGGAGCTGTGGGTAAGGGCTCAGCTCAGCGGTATCTGCCATCGAGAGGCGAGAAGAGCCCCCTGCCCGCTCAGCCACCGCCGGCACTTCCTCCTGCCGTGCTTCAGCCTCTGGTACTGCATTTTACATGTCTCCACTGAAGGAAGATGGGTGGAAACCACAGGCATGCACAGAGCAGCCAGAGCTGAACCTGCCCATCGTGAATTACCACACAATGACAAAAAGGGCTCAGAAATGTGATCCAGCTCCTCCTCCTGCAGATTAATTCCACTCCCCCCGGGGAGCAGGGAGGGAGCCCCAAACCTCCTGCCCCTACTCCACTCCTTCCACCAACACAGGCACCCGCGGGCGCTGCAGCTGGAGGGAATTCTTCAGAACACCATTAGTATGCAAGTGTGCAAAGGAATGGGAACTTAATGCTACAGAACTCCTAAAAGCCATTTTCATGTCTCAAGCGCCACGTTGGCTTCCAGTTCCTCTTTAGCGTTCCTTCTTGCTGTATTTTTGGACGGCTCAGACCAAACAACATTGTGCCTTGAGGGATGGGAAGGGTTCGGATCAGAGCCCCAATCGCTGCCACCGGCAGTGACTCACTCCGGGAACAGGAAAACCACGGGAGAGCAGCGAGGATCTCCCCTGGTGAAGCAGGCACAGTGCCCTTGCAGCGCAGCCACCAGGCTCCAGCCCATTTAGAACAGGGACTGACAGACAAAGACAGTGTCTGAGTACAAAAGTTCAACGCAAACAGAAGTATCAGATCTTTTCCCTGAGGATAATCCAAAACATGAATGGAAATACCAGTTTTTCCATTCTCTTCACTATTTGCAACTTAGCTCTTTTTTGTTAGGCAGAACCAGTTCTTCGCAAAGCAAAATTAAGTATTTTGTTTAAGTATCTGAAATGAAGTCAGCCCCAGGAGCACACCTGCAAGGCAGAGAAATGTTATTACACTATTCAATTAAAGGGACAGAGAAAAGAACAAAGAGCTTAACTCACTAAGGTCAGAAGCCAAGAAAACACAGCTCCCTGACTCTCCACACTTTGCTCCATCCCCACTTTCCAAGACACCCTGGAAGAAACGCTCCCCGTTGGAGCTGAGCAGGGCCCAATGTTCTGTTTCACACGCAGCTACTCACAGCAGAAAAAATACTCCAGGGCATCAAAGGCTGCTTCCCCATTGACCACCAGCACATAAACACCAGCTCACACCAGCCAACCTCTAGGCAGCCCCAACACAGACTTTTTCACTCGACAGAGATGTGTATTACCCCCTTTCACAGCTATGCAGCTACAGATCTCCATCCTGTTACCAAAACGACTGAAGAGTTTTAAGTCGAAAAAAGTGTTTCGGGAGAATATAAATCTCCTAATTAAGCCTAGAAGGCTTTCCTGAGAGATCCAGACTCTCACGGCTGAAAACCACAGCACAGTGTTCAGCGACTACACAGTTGGCTCTTTATTACACTGTCACTATTCAAAAAGCTTCAAACCCGCGTCAGCGTTTTTATTATAGACCCTCCGTTTCAGGGATCTATAACCTAACCATTAAAAAGGCCCATTCAGTCAGGAAACACACCCCTCAAACACACAACATGCTCCCCATTTTAAAAAAAAACTTAAAAAAAAATTCCTGTCCACATATACTTTACTGCTAAAACAACCTGTGATGGAAGTAGTGGCAGCTTTTCAGCGCGTGTCGGGTCTGGCAGCCGCATCCCGTCCCGTGTCTGGCACATGACGAAACACCACGCTGGGTCCTGCTGGTTTTGTTCCAGAGTCAGGGGGGATTAGGGAGGGATCCGCTGTGGGGAGCTCAGCAAGCACACACCCAAACAGCAACACCCAACAGCAAGCGGCCAGGGGAGGGAGAAGTGATTTTGCAGAAGTGTGCTCCTGTTCGAGGATGAGGATGTAAGACCCCAAGAAAGGTGGAGTACAGGAGAAAACTGCATTTCATAAAACATTAAGAATTTCCAGGTTGTTTTTCTAAAAGGTGCGAGTTCTTATGTAAGAAAAGAAAAATCCACATGTGGGCCTCGGCAAAATCTTTCTGAAAGCTTTTAAAAAAATCAAACTTGAGATCTAATTAAAAAAACGTTGCAAAATGCACTGGCCATGCCATCTCCTGTCAAGTTCCGTGGCTTTACCAGGATGTCTTCCTTTGTAAATCAAAAATATCTTTTCTTTCAGCTGGCCTCAAAGCCCAACAAAAGCACAGTATGATTCCAAGAACAGGCAAAACACCATCACAGAAAGCAGGCGGGAGAAGCACACCTTTCATTTCAACTTTCCTCAGCCGTCCCAGCTCCACATGAAAGAGCTCCTGATAGACATGTCACTGTTTAATTAGACAAAGACCCTCTAACGACCACCACCATTCCGTTAACTTCAGCATCTAACACGGGGCAAGCTGGCAGAGAGAGTGCAGTGATTTCAGGCACTCTGGGATAACACCAGCCTTGTGCTTCACCAGTGCTAAGAACTGAGATTACAGGTGGTTTTAGGCTGCTACTTCGGCAACAACTGAAAAAGTACTTTAGACAATCCCAGTGGTCTTTAAACTGTACTCACACACATGTTTGAATGAGACTTCATTCAGTTCAGCTGCTACAGGTATTAAGTATTAGTTTTGGGAAAGCAAAGGTGCAAACACTGAGCCCCCATCAAGAAAAGAGCAAGTGGCAGAGACAAGAACAGGGTTCAGGCTTCCAAAGCCTCCAGCCGTATTGCTACCTCTTTAACTCTGCAAAACTTTTACTGCTTTACAGGATGCACAACGTTCCGTGAACGCAAAGCAAAAGCATTAGTATGTAATTTTCCTCTCAAATACATTCCCACTGGCAGCTACTCTTTATTTTGACATACCCACACAGGTCAGAGCGGGCTCAGTGCTTCAGCTGACACATAGATGATCTCAGAGACAACGGCACCGCATGGGTACCGCCAGTACCATCCATTTTACACCTGTAACAGCACACAGACCAGAAAACTCCTCACGGGCTTTCGGATCCCCATAGCGAACCTGCAGAACTGGCCCTTCAAAAGACCATCCTCTTGTAATTGCAAACAGAGCATGCTAATTGGAAGTTGCAGTTCTTATGCTGATGTTTCTGGTTACTTTTGAGAAGGGAGCGCTTTCTTAAACCTCGTGTTAGTATTTAATTATGTTAAGAACCAAGTACACCGGTGACCGCTAACAGCAGCGGAGTTAAGAGTCTGTTAGCATAGGCTCTGTGTTCCAGAGGCTTTTAATTGGGCCATTAAGAGCTACACCGCAACAGGCAGGAACTTGGCAGCGGAGGCCTCAGCCCGCGATGGGTTCCCATTCACGTTTTTAGAGCTCTCAGTTTAAAAGCCGCTGAACGAGGAGGGCAGAAACGTGCCAGTTTCACCAGTTTTCGCTCCCGCAGCCGCTCCTCGGGCACCAGCTCCCCCCGCAGGTCCCCGGGGCAGTGAGAAGAGCCCGTGCCCCGCTGTGACACCGGGAGGAGCGGCCCCCCCTCGCCACCAACTTCATTCCCCCCATCTTCTCCTCTTTTTCTGCCCAAACTCGGTACCGGGCCCCGCAAACCCAACGGGACCGACCCCCACCGTCGCCCGAGCACTCAAGTCACTGGTTTCGCAGCCATAACCCCCGAGAGACGGGACACGCACGGCGGGGCCCTCCCAGAGTGTGTGTGTGTGTGTGTGTGTGTGAGAGGAGGGACACCAGGCCGCCCTACCACACACCGGCTACCCCCGAGAGCCCCACCACAGCACCGACAGCTCCCTCCCCACGACACCCCAACCCAGCCTCACGGAGCGGGGACCCAGGGAGGTCTCCTCACGGCTGAGAAGGACCGGACGACCCTTACCTGCGTCCCGGTGAGGGGAGGAGGGGGCTCAAGCTCCCGCCCGGCGGCCGCCGCCTCTTCGCACTTCCGTGTTGAGCGCCGCCATCTTGGGGGGGACACGGACTTCCGGGCCGGAAGTGGGCGGTGAGGGAAGCGGCGTAATGGCGGCCCCCGGGCCTGGGCCTTCCCAGCGCTGTGGGAAGGGATTCTGCGCCTCTGCTCTGTGGCTACCAAGATCAGAAGGGCACGGAGCTGTTGGAGCGGGGCTGGAGGAGGCCACGAAGATGCTCCCCGAGGGCTGTGAGCCACCCCTCTGCTGTGAGGACAGGCTGAGAGAGTTGGGGGGTTCAGCCTGGGGAAGAGAAGGCTCCGGGGAGACCTTAGAGCCCCTTCCAGTCCCTAAAGGGGCTACAGGAAAGCTGGGGAGGGACTCTTGATCGGGGAGGGGGAGCCCTAGTACGAGGCAGAAGGGTTTGACACTGAAAGAGGGGAGATTGAGCTGAGATGTGGGGAAGAACTTCTTTGGTGTGAGGGTGGTGAGAGCCTGGCCCAGGTTGCCCAGAGAAGCTGTGGCTGCCCCATCCCTGGAGGGGTTCAAGGGCAGGTTGGAGGGGGCTTGGAGCAACCTGGTGTGGTGGGAGGTGTCCCTGCCCAGGGCAGGGAACTGGGAGGCCTTTAACTGTCCCTTCCAACCCAAACCAGTCTGAGAGTCTGTGATTCCTTCCTTGTCCTACCTGCAGAACAGGGGCAGTAGCTCCGCAGAGGAAGCAGCAGAGCTGAAAAGGGAAACAACTCCTGAGTGGTTTCCCAGGAATGCCTGCTTGCTGCCATCCCACGAGAGTCTGGCTCTAAGAATTAATGGCAAATCAGCTGAAGTGCTGTATCACAGAGCTGAAAAATAAACTCCTCTGGCAAATCCTCCTGTGCTCCTTCCTTGCTTCTCCCTCCCACCCATTCTTGTAATTATTATGTTTTTTTAATTTCCCGTAGCTCATGTTGGATCTGTGCCCCTTGAAGTCCCAGGATAAGAACAAAAGCCCCGACAGGGCCTGACAGAGGGGTCTATTTTTACGTTGGCAGCGCGGGTGTCTCGGGTCTGATTTATCCCCAAGAAGGAAAGGGCCGGCAGCCCAGAGCCACCACTATCTGCTTGGCCTTTGGAAACGTGGGGCTCTTGCCAAAGGCACCAGCAGGAGGGAAGGGGGGACCTTGACCGGGGAGGTCTGTGACACTGCAGCCGGAGTGGGGCCAGGGCTCTAGTGTACCTGGGGGGTCCACTGCTGGCAGCACTCGGGCTCAGTGCTACAGTTTGATCTCCCCCCTCTCTGTTCCAGCATAGGGATGGTCCCGTTGATAACAGGGAATGCAGTCCCTGCTTGTTGAGAGATACTAGTTGTTTAGCTTAAATTAATAAGTCTTAATTAGTATAAATTATTTAGGGTTATAATATGATGTGATTTATGCTGTTTGCCTCGCTTTCTTGGCACGAGCATCTGGATTTGCTGAAGTCTTTAGGCTGCAATAGTTCATTTTCTCAGTAATTTTCCCAGCAGCTGGTGCAGTGCTGTGTTTAGTCTTCTAGTACCAGGGAAATGTCGATAACACCCTGATGTTTTGGTAGTGTTTTCCCTAAGTCTGCGACTTTTCAGCTCCCCACTCTCTGCCAGTGAGTGCAGGTGCCCAA
This sequence comes from Tringa tobata, assembly GCA_033628505.1. Taxonomy (NCBI): domain Eukaryota; kingdom Metazoa; phylum Chordata; class Aves; order Charadriiformes; family Scolopacidae; genus Tringa; species Tringa tobata. Next base: position 1,584 of record JAHREE010150411.1, on the reverse strand, counting down.
GAAGCATAAACCAGAAGATAAGGAAGCTCCAGCCCTCAGCAGAGACTGGGAATTGGTGAGATAAGAGCAGTGAAGGGCCGGCCTGGGCTTAGAAGGAGAATACCAGGAGGTATTAGAAGACCCCAGACCAAAAATCACCATTGGACTAAGAGAAGTTTGAAGGGTGGGTGTAGAGATCATGAGGGCATCACTGCCCAGGGATTTCTTTGTTTGACATACCTCTTGGAGGTGCCCAGCCCGGGCTGCCCCTGCTGCTGTGCCTTTCAACTAAATTACTTATTTTTATAAAATCTGGTGCCCAAGAGTCTGCTGTGGAAAACCCAGGGCTGAGCCTGAAGGAGGAGGGAGCGTGCCCAGGAGTGAGTGTGTGTGAGAGGAGTGGAAGGGGTGTCCATCGTCTCTCAGGGGTCACCCGCTGTGGGGGGACCCAGTGATGGCAGTGACAGACTCATGGGGTGTGAGGGACCCTGGGGTGGGTCTGAGCACTCAGGCTGCAGGGGCCATGGTCTAGCTGCAGCCTCCTGCGCCGGGATGTGGGCAGGGGTGCAGGCAGGGATGCTCTTCCTTCCCTGTCCCCCCTGTGTGGGTGTCCCCCTCTCTGTTGTGGCCCTCCCTGCCCTGCATCTCCCTCCTGGGCTGCTGTGGTGGGCTGTAGAGGAACCCCCAGAGAAGGAGATGGAGCAGAAGTGATGCTGGCCTGAGGTGGTGGGACTGGGGGCACTGGGGCTGCCCTGTGCCTGCCCTGGTGGGAGGGAGATGGAGGAACATAGTGTGCCTGGGCTGAGAGTGTGCTGCTGCTTTGGCCCTTGCAGGGGAGGAATGCTTCTGGGAAATGGCCTGGCTTTCCCAGGAAAAGCAGCTGGGTCGCTGGGGGGCACCCGATCTCAGGGAAATGGGGTGAAAGATGGGAGTTTTAGGGCCCTGACCCTGCAGGCTCTGCCCTGGGGCATGCTGTGGAGCGGCTGCCACCGGCTGTGGCCATGTCGGGGTGAGCGCGGCCGCTGTTGCACACAGCCGGTTCCCATTTCTTCCCACAGCCTGGAAATCCCCTGACTTTCCGCCAGGGTGAGGAGCAGGAGCCCTGTGCCCAGCTGGCCCCGTGCCTCCTTGCAGCTTCGGGAAGAGGCCACCCCCAGGGAACCGGGTTGCCCCCGTGCCAGCGTCCTCTCTGTGCAGACAGTGGGGCTGGACCTGGCAGGGACCCTCTCGGGGCATAAACCCATCTCCTTTTGGGCAGACGCTTCCTTGCCCTCCAGCTGGGAAGTGGGGCTGTGGCCGAGGACCCTGGGCTTTTCCCTTGGTGGAGGGGATGGGGGGATAGTGGTGGCTTTGTGGGAAATGCAATGAGCCTTGTAGGTCTCAGCCCCATTCCTCTTGGCTCCTGGAGGTGAAGATGCTGGTGCAGATGGTGGGAAAAGCTGATGCAGCCACAAGCTATTGATGAGGGACAGTGCTGGGGTGTCTGTGGGGACACCCCAAGTCTGCTGGGAGGGTCCTGCAGTGAGATGCTCGTTTGTCCCGCTCCAGCTGCCCATCACTGGGGGTCCAGGCAGGATCTCACCTCCCGGGAGCCGGTTCTCCTGC
>JAHREE010150410.1:47569-69723 GCA_033628505.1 Tringa tobata | reverse complement strand
CACCAACACCCCCAGGTCCTTTTCTGCTGGGCAGCTCCAGCCACTCTGCCCCAAGCCTGTAGCGTTGCCTGGGTTGTTGTGACCCAAGTGCAGGACCCAGCACTTGGCCTTGTTGAACCTCATCCCATTGGCCTTGGCCCATTGATCCAACCTGTCCAGATCCCTCTGTAGAGGGAGCCTCAAGCAGATCAACACTCCCACCTAGTTTGGTGTCATCTGCAAACTTACTGAGGGTGCACTCAATCCCCTCATCCAGATCATCGCTACAGATATTAAACAAGACTGGCCCCAGAACTGATCCCTGAGGGACACTGCTGGTGACCAGCCACCAACAAGATTTCACCCCATTAATCCCAACTCTCTGGGCACGGCCATCCAGCCAGATTTTTACCCAGTGAAGAGTACACTTGTCTATGCCATGATTCGCCAGCTTCTCCAGGAGAACGCTGTGGGCGACGGTGTCAAAGGCCTTACCAAAGCCCAGGTAGACAATGTCCACAGCCTTCACCACACCCAGAAGGCGGGCCACATGGTCATAGAAAGAGATGAAGTTGGTCAAGCAGGACCTCCCTTTCCAAAACCCATGCTGGCTGGCCCTGATCCCATGGCTACCCTGCACTTGCCATAAGAGCTCACTCAAGATGATCCTCTCCATGATCTTTCCTGGTACCGAGGTCAGGCTGACAGGCCTGTAGTTCCCTAGATCCTCCTTCTGGCCCTTCTTGTAGATGGGCATCACATTGGCCACCCTCTAGTGATCTGGTACCTCCCCTGTTGACCAGGATTGTTGATAGATGATGGAGAGGGGCTTGGTGAGCTCTCCTGCCAGCTCCCTGAGTACCTTTGGGTGAATCCCATCCAACCCCATAGACTTACGGGCGTCCAGGTGCAGAAGCAGATCATTGACTACTTCCTCCTGGATTATGGGGGGGTTGTTCTGCTCTTCATCCTTATCTTCCAGCTCAGGAGGCTGAACACCCTGGGGGTAGCTGGTCTGACTATTAAAGATGGAAGGAAAGAAGGCATTAAGTATCTCAGCCTTCTCCTCGTCCTTGGTTGGATTGTTCCCCCCCGCATCCAGTAAGGGTTGGACATTCTCTCTTTTTGTTGTTGACGTATTTATAAAAACTTTTTTTGTTATCCCTTATGTCAGTGGCCAGGTTGAGTTTCAGCTGGGCTTTTGCTTTCCTAATTTTTTCCTCTGTATAACCTAACGAGATCTCTGTACTCCTCCTGAATTGCCTGTCCCTTCTTTCAAAGGTGGTAAATCCTCCTTTTTTTCCTAAATCCCATCAAAAACTCCTTGTTCATCCAGGCCGGCCATTTTCCCTGCCCTTTAATCTTGTGACACATGGGGACAGCCTGCTCCTGGTCCTTTCAGATTTCCTTCCTGAAGAGCGTCCAGTCTTCCTGGACCCCTTTGCCCTTCAGGACTATCTCCTCCTCCTCTTCCTCTCTGAGCCAGGGGCAGCCCGGGAGAGAGGAGAAGGGAAAGATCCCTGGGGAGGAGGAGGAGGAGGAGGAGGAGGAGGGATCCAGAGGCTGTGGCTGCGCTGGCTGCTCGGGGCTCACTTGGAGCCGGGCAGAGGGGCCCAACTGGGGCACGCTGCTGCCTTGGCACCCCCGGGTACCCAGCCTGAGATGCCCAGGGAGCAGCCCCAGCCCCATGAACACCGAGGAGCCCCGGGGTGGCCCCTGGGCACGGGTGGGGGGCTGCCCCCTGGCTTTGTGCCTGCTGCCCGTGGGGGTGGCTGCCCCACGGATGGAGGGGAAGCTTTGGCACAGCCCCCCCAGCAGGGCTCTGCGGTGACGGAGGGGACTGTGCACAGGAGGGGGGTGTTGGGTCCCCGCCACGGCTCTGCAGGTCTGGGCTTGTCCCCAGCCAAGCTGCCAGGGGCCCTGTCCTGCCAGGGGGGGACGTGCCAGCGGCCAGAGGGGCGACACAAGCCAGGGCTCATTCCTACAGCCCTGCAAGGAAAACACCAGCCCAGCGCCCGTCCCAAGGCAGGGGCAGGTCCTGTCCCAGTTTCTGGCTGCCCTGCTGGGGCTCACCACGGGGGCTAGGAGCGGCCAGGCCGGGCCGGTGTGGGGGCAAACCCCATCCTCTGCCGGGGTTTCTGCCTGCTCGGTGCCGGGTCCCCACAAGCCCCATGGGGAGTGGGGCCATGGTGTGCGCTGCAGCCCGTGACTCAGTTTCCCCACCAGCAGCACACTCTGGCCCCAGGCCCTGCTGATGGCAGCTGAGGAGAGGCCTCCCCGTGCCACGCAGGCAGCTGTAGCCATAGCTGTTCACATCAACCATTCACTGACGTGTGTGCGGTGCCGTGGGGTGTGTGGTGCTGTGGTGTGTGCAGTGCTGGGGTGTGTGTGGTGCTGTGGTGTGTGCGATGCCGTGGGGTGTGTGCGATGCTGTGGGGTACCCTGGCTCTGCCGGGGGAATGGGGTGGGCAGCACAGGCTGGGGGTGAGGGCTTGGTTTGTGCATCTCCCTGTCACCACACAACGTGTGTCCTCGGTCATCGTGTCTGCGTGTGACAGACTCAGCTCTGCTGTGTCCTGCTCAAGGGAGAAACTGAGGCACAGAGGAACAATGTGTCCACAGGTGACACTGGGCTCCGTGGTGACACTGGGCTCCATGGTGACACTCACCAGCCCCGGAGCAGGACAGACCTCAGCTTGTGGGGGACGCAGGGGTTCACACGTGTCCTACACAGACTGCAAGTCTGAGCTGGGGTGTCTCACCAGGCCTCCCCAAGGACCGGTCCGGCGGGTCAGGGGCCATGGAGCCAGTCCCCCTGTTCCATGGGGCCTCCCCACACTGTCCCACGGGGTCCGTACCCCCCCTCCCTGCGCAGCAGTCCTGGAGATGTCCCCTTGACCAGAGAGCGGCTGGAACATGTGGTGGTGCAGGGGACAGCTGGCTGAGCCAGCCCACCGCGCTGGAGCCATGTGGAGAGCTGGGCAGGGAGGGTCAGAGGGTGGTACAGACAGGCAGCGCCTGTGCCCCTCATTCTGCCCCTCTGCTCTGCGCTGGGGAGGCCACAACTGGAATAATGTGTCCAGTTCTGGGCTCCCCCGTTCAAGAGGGATAGGGAGCTACTGGAAAGAGTCCAACGTAGGGCTACAAAGATGATTCGAGGACTGGAGCATCTCCCTGATGAGGAGAGGCTGAGAGAGCTGGGACTCTTTAGTCTGGAGAAGAGAAGGCTGAGGGGAGACCTTATCAATGCCTACAAGTATCTTAAGGGCGGACTGAAGGAGGAGGGAACCAGACTCTTTTCAGTAGTTGCCAGTGAGAGGACAAGGGGCAATGGGCACAAGTTGGAACATAAGGGGTTCCACTTGAATATGAGGAAAACCTTCTTCACAGTGAGGGTGGCAGAGCCCTGGAACAGGCTGCCCAGGGAGGGTGTGGAGTCCCCTTCTTTGGAGATTTTCAAGCCCCACCTGGATGCAGTCCTGAGTGGCATGATCTGACATGCTCTGGGTGGTCCTGCTTTAGCAGGGGAGTTGGACTAGATGATCTCTATGGTCCCTTCCAACTCTAAAAAATTCAGTGAAATTCAGTGAAATTCAGTGCCAGCCCTGTCCTTGAAGGCCACCCCATCCGTCCCACCATGGCTGCAGGGGAATCATAGAATGGGTTGGGTTGGAAGGGACCTTAAAGCCCCCCCAGTGCCACCACCTGCCCTGGGCAGGGACACCTCCCACCAGACCAGGTTGCTCCAAGCCCCCTCCAACCTGCCCTTGGAGGTGGGTGCCTCCTTGCTGCCATCCTGCCAGTCCTCGTGCTGGGGTCACCAAGATCCCTGCTCTGTCCCCAGCTCTCCTGGACATCCTCACCAGTGCCTCCATCCCACCAGCACAGCACGTCCCCATGGTGCCGGGGGGGGGCTGTGGGGGGAGGCAGCAGAGCCAGCCCAGCACTGCCCAGCAGGAAAATGGGAAAAAAAAACCCAAGGTTTTGGGGCTGCGTGGTTTCACCGTTCCCTGCCTGGCCCCAAGCCCTCCCTGCGCCCCGCTCCTGAGATCCAACGCTCACCTGGGTCAGGGGATCAACTCTCCTGAGCACCAGCCCCCTGTGCCCCTCGGTGCAGCTCAGAGCAGGAAGGGGCCACCCTAAGTAGGGTCACCCCCCACATGCCCCAGGGACATTGACCCCCAAACCTGCTGGGCCAAGGGCTCTCCTGGCCCCGGCTCTGCTGGCACGCTGGGAGCGGGGACTCACCGAGCCAGAGAGGTGGCAAAGGCCAGGGCAGGCTGGTGGGGACACAGGAGGAGGGTGACAGCTCTGGCTGTGCCAGCATGGGGCAGTTTTGAGCTCAAAAGACCTTTCTGGGCATTTGGCAACTGCTGTATCGCTGCCAGAGCCTCGCTGGGGAAGCAGGGAGAGGCAGGACGAGGCCGACAGCGAGGGAAGGCTCCAGTTAACTGGGGTTCCCAGGACTCCCTCGGCCCCAGACTGGCCGCAGGATTAGGGACTGGTGTGGTGGTCTCAGGGGAACCCAGCGAGGCCAACTGCGAGGGAGCAAACAGCTGGGTCCTCAGAGAAGCTCAGAAAGCAACCGGAGAAACACAATTTGAAGGATGTTAAACACAAAGAAACAATGTCCACCTCTGCCAGGTGTGCCGGGCTAATTATGGAGAGAGGGTGGGATGGGACATCCTCACCACGATGGACGCGCCTTGAGCTGAAGCCACAAACCAGTTTGCTCATCCCCATGGACTGGGGAACCTGGTGCTGGCCACGCTCCAGGACCTGCTCAGCAAGAGACCACAGGCTGGCAGATGCCAAGCAGCTGGTGGGTCCCAAAAATGCCCAGCCTGGGGAGATGGGGCCCAAGCCACTCTCCCATGGGATGCCCTTACCAGGGTGCTCGGTGCTGTCGGGGTCGGCGTCTGCGTGAGGTGGCAGATCCCTACCGCCAGCTCAAGCCCTGCTGCCGCCTGGCACGGAGATGCCCACACTGGTTTTGCTGGCGAGGGGCCGGGCGATGGCAGCGAGCTGAGAAGGGGGCGAGCAGCCCCGTCGTGGGCCGGGCAGCTCGGCGGAGGGACGTGATGGGAAGTGACAGCGCGGCACAGGCAGCCGGCAGCCTGTCCTCGGGGCCACCCGTGAGACGGAGCCCGGCGTCAGGGCGATTGCACCCGCGGGGTGACGGCTCCGTGAGAAACGGGGCCGGGGCACGACTGGAGTTGGGCGTGAGCAGCTCTGGTGCGGCGGGCGAGGAGATGGCTTCTGGGTCTGCCCGGGCTTCCCGGACTCAGCGGTGACACCTGTGTCACCCCCACGTCCAGCTACAGGGGCATTTCCGTACGGAGAACCCAGAGGGATCCCTGTGCCACCCTTTGCCAGGGCACAGGGGGCTGCCAGCCCCTGGGCTCAGCGTGTTGCTGGGTGACTCCCCGCGGGTGCTGTGGCCACTGAAGCAGCGTTTACCAGAGCGAGGGCTCCAGCACTAGGGGAACGGAGTGCGGCACCCCAAAACGGGGATGGGGAGGCTGTGGCACCCACCTATGAGAAATGTGGGTGACGGGGAGCCAGCGCCTCACCAAGCTCCCGGGGGAGAGCACATCTGGGGACCTGTGAGTCACATGGATGGCACCGGGGAGGTGCTGGGGATGCCGAAGCCCCACTCCCTCCCACGATGCTGAATTTACAGCAGGGATTAATATTCCGTACCTTCCCTTTGCCCCGGGCTCATCATCCCCCAGTTGCCATCCTCACCACGTGGGCAGCTGAGGCAGGCAGTGCACTGCAGGGGACCAGAACATCTGCAGGGCTAACGGAGCAGCTTTGGGGTGGCCAGAGCCAGGGGCTGGCAGCCTTCCCACCCTCTCCCCTGCCCCAGGAAAGGGAGGAGGTGGGGACTGGCACTGCCAGGTCTGGGGGGACAGGGCAGGACAGTAGCATGGGGAAGACCTCTCCCCTCACCACCCCACCACAAGCTGCTGTGAAATCCCATTTCCAAGGCAACGTGGGGGTCCCTCAGCCCGGAGCAGGCTGGGCTGGGCTGGGCTCTCCCTGCTGCCCTGCCTGCCCACTTGCTTGCCCCTCGCTGCTGCCCGCTGGGCACCCCACAGCTCCTGTCTGGGGGTGATGCTGGCATTTCCCTGAGCAAGGAGCAGCCGAGCTGGCTGGTGTCCTAGTGATGCCCAGTGGGGTGCAGGGAGGCTCTCCCCTCCTGACAGCGTCTCTCCTCTTCCCCTGGCATCACCTCCCTTCCCCCAGCTCTGGAACACGGGACAAGCCAGGCCCCGCTGCCACTCCAGGGGCTGGGGAGGGAGCTGGACCCTGCCCCGCTGCCCCCAAGGGCTTTGGTGGCAGCAGAGGGTGAGTGTGAGGTGTTGTGAGTGTGAGGTGTGTGAGTGTGAGGTGTGTAAAGCCGCTGCTGGCTGAGGGTCCCTGTCTGTAAACCCCACGCTCCCGTCTGCCTCCTCGGTTGCTCCCCAAAAGCCAGCAGGCAACGAGTCTGCAGCCTAAGCACAGGGCACCCATCTCCTGACCCTCAGCGGCGCTGGAGACAAGCAGATGCCTGTTTGAGGTGCCACCTTTCTGCACGGGGCCTGCGAGGAGGGGTCCCAGCGATGCCCAGCCAGCGGGATGCGGTGCAGCCGTGCCCCAGCAGCCCAGGCAGAGCAGGCAGCACCAGCACCGGCTGCCAGGCAGTGCCACACGCCAGCACCACTCGGGAACCCCCAAAGCCATCAGCCCCCCCCAGTGACACACAAACTCACCTCCTGGGTGCTGGGCTGGTGACCCAGACACCGGGCAGTGCTCCAGGCAGCGAGGCCAGGGTGGGAGCCCACCACCCCCTGCCCTTCCAGGGAGCCCTTCGCTGCCAATGGCACGAAAAGGGGTGTTTCTCCTCCCAGCTCTGGGGAAAAGCCTGCTCTTTTCCCAGCCTGCTGGCTCCTTCCCCCAGCCAGCCTGCAGACACCAGCACGGGCTCCATCTGCAGCTGCCACCCAGGCCAGACCTCGGGTGCTGGCAGAGCTCCCCGGTGCCAACACGCACTGCCCCAGAGCAGGAAAGGCACACGGGAGAGGGGGCACAAGCATCTCTTGGGTGTCCCCTGCTACTGGGAGACACGGCACAGACCCCCCTTCCCTCATCTCACCTCTGCGGGGAGGGAGAGCCCCCTGCCACATGGCAGAGCTTGTCAACGATGTGGGGACAACCAGGAGCTTGGCAGGTTGGCAGCAGGTTGGCAGCAGGTTGGCAGGCTGGGTCCCATGCACAGCCCCGAGCCCCACATGCGGGTAACACCTCCTGCTTTACCCATCACGGAGCTGCTCTGCGCCTGAACCCGCAGCTTTCACCAGCTACACCACATCTCACCACACCAAGGTCTGCTGAGCCGTGGGGACCCACTGGGCTTGGCCACCATGGCTCTCCGGAGGTGCCAGGGGACCACGTCCCTGTGTTCTGCCAAAGTGGCTGAAAGATGAAGGCTGGACACTCTCCACGACACCCCAGGGCCAGGAACACGGGTGACGTGCCTGAGATGCTGAAGGCTTGTTTTGGAGGAGGCAAACCCACAAGTTAAAAAGGCTCAACCGCTTGCCCTGGTATCTGTAAGCAGCAGACCGAGCCAGTGCTGGATTAATTATATTATGCCACGGTTGAGACTGTTGCTAGGTTACAGCAACCGGTCCCTAAGCCCATCCTACTGCGGGATTTCCCCTGAATCACTCCTTTGCCACCTCAGGGGCATCCCAGGAGGACAGAGAAGCACCAGGGTCTCCCCAGGAAGCAGGACCCTTGACTGCGGGGAAGATGCTGGTGCAGCCCCGGTGTCTGTCTGGCCCCACAGCAGCTCATGGAGCCCGGGGCTGCTCGCAGGGCAGGCTTCCTCCAAGAGCACCTGCAGGTTCCCACATTCACTTTGTGTCCTGCTAAAACCCGAGTTTCAATGACCTTTCCATGTTCACGGCTGAGGGGAAGGAAGCAAATTCCCACCCTGGGCCTTGGCAAGCCAGAGAAAAGCTTATGACTTTGCAAAAGCGACAGAAATAGGGTGAAGCTGAATCCCTCAAAGGGCAGGATCGTTGCACCCCTTGTGTGTGGCTCTTGTCACAGATCACGGGGAATGGTGAAGACCTGGTGCACCGGGGAGCCAGCTGCCAGTGCAATTCCTCAGCGGGGTCCAGCTGTGGAAAAGGCCAGCCCCAGCACAGGGTGCAGCAGGAGACCTATTGTCCAGGAATCATAAGGTACCAGCCCTGGCATGACCTCATCTGGTGGCACGGCTACAGAAAGATGAACTCAAAGGGGCCTGGGGACAAGGACGGCCGCTAGCCCAGCTGGGGGACAGCCTGCCCAGCAGAACAAAGGAGGAGCAGGGATATGAGCCCTGGCTGCAGAGGGCTAGGAGGGAAGAGCAGTATTTAAACAGCGCTGGCGAAGGAACAAATAAACATAAACTGGCCAGGAATAAATCTGGATGGCAATTGCCAGATAACTCCCGAGGCAGAAGACTGATGGACAGTTTCCCACAGGGATGCCAGAAACTGAGCTGGTTTGGGGTGGTGGGAGCTGGTGGGAGCTGCAAGGACTAGTCAGTCTGTCCTTGTGCTGTTTTTCTATCCGGTATTTCAGCAACAGGGTGGAAAAAGCCATCAGTTGGGTATCAAGAGACGCGGTCCTTTTGGCACAGGCTGCAGAACATGGCACAGGAGCAGCACTAAGCAGCTTGAGTCTCTCGCAGGGCTGAGTTTTGTGACAGCCGTGGAGACAGATTAACATGAGCAAGAGCTTTAGCAAGCAGGGAGAGCCACCTGTGCTAAGGAGACTTGGGCCATCAGAAGGATGCTGTGAACACGCTGCCTTTGCCCAGGAGGAATCCAGGAGAGGACATGCAAACCCAGAGGAGGCAGCTCCAGGCCGCTCGGGTGCAGGTTTGCTGGAAGTTCTCCCTGAAACTGGCTCCTGGCTGGGGAGCCAGAGGGATGTGGGCAGAGAAGGCGTGCTGGGAAGCCTGTGGAGATCAAAATGTCAGCCCGCTCTCGGAGTGTAACTTCACCCACATCTCGTCACAGCAGCAGCTGCATCAGGTCACACGCCAGGAGTTGCCAAGAGCGACAGGAGCTACTAACCATCACGCTGGATCGTCCCAGTACAGGGAGAGGTACCAGCAAGGAACACTCCCCCAGATAAATGCCGGGCACACAGCACCTGTTCACCTCTTGGGTTAAAAGCACAGCCCTGGTGGTCCCAGCTGGATGCTACACACAGAGCAGACCCCCAGCCTACTGCGGAGGAGGGATAAACACCTCGTCCCCTCTCCTGGAGGGTAGCCAGATGAGGCCAACGCTCAGCGAGCGGGGGCTACTCACCAGGCAGCTCCTGCTCCGCTCCCCGCAGAGGTGGGGGACCATCAGCTGAGCAATCCTGGCTGGGAACAGGGACCTCAGAGTTACCTCTCGGGACTTATCCTGTGTGCTCTGGCTTCAGGCCGGCTCAGCGGGAGCCGAGATGCAACCGTAGCTGGAACATAAGGGGTTCCACTTGAATATGAGGAAAAACTTTTTCACAGTGAGGGTGACGGAGCCCTGGAACAGGCTGCCCAGGGAGGGTGTGGAGTCCCCTTCTTTGGAGATTTTCAAGACCCGCCTGGATGCTCCTGAGTGGCATGATCTGACATGCTCTGGGTGGTCCTGCTTTAGCAGGGGAGTTGGACTAGATGATCTCTATGGTCCCTTCCAACTCTAAAAATTCAGTGAAATTCAGTGAAATTCAGTAGCGTGGCTGCAGGTCACGCAGATCTCAAGGCAGGGGAGCGAGTGCCCCCAGCAGCAGTCCCCGAGGACGCTCAGGACCCAGGCCCAGCTGGTGACACACACAGTGACAAACTTGCACTTCTCCCTCCTGCTGCTTTAAACCAACTGCAGGGAGAAGACCCCGGACTAAAGCCCCCGGACAGCAGGCAGCTCTGGCCAGCGTCAACCGCAAGAAACTGCAGCTCCTCAGCCTCAAGCTCTTGATTTTTTTTTTTTATGGCTGACTGATAAACCCAAAAGCAAATACACTGCTACCTCCAGAGATGCTCGCAGGAACTATTTATATCCATGTGATCCTGCAGAAGCTTCCCTGTAATGACAGGCACGTACACACGCTTTTTATATTTAGCTTATTCAAAAGACTAGGCATGGGAGAGCCCAGCTCAGGCGAGGTCTGTTCCTCTCTCCCCTCACACCCTCACCAGCGCGGGATTACACCTTGCGCTGCAGCCCTAACAGTTCAGCACTCCCTGAAAAATGGAGAAGTTTAGGTCTAAAAAGTGCCTTTTTCCTGCTCTTCCCGTCCATGCTCCCGCCTCACCCACTGGGAGGGATTTCTCTGGCCTTGCTGCCAAAGTCAAAACACGCCACACACCCTCCTGGGGCTCTACTGTGTGTAAAGAGAGCTCCCGCGTCTGCTTTTCTCTTTTAAAGGAGCATTTTGGAACACAATGACTCATCTTTGCTTGTTTTTGTCTCAGCTCCTTGTACTGACAAGGAACAGGCGCCGTAGGAGTGTAAAGGCTCCCACAGTGGTCAAATCTGGCCCAGGTGAAGACAAACCAACGCCAGCATCAGTGTTTGCAGGGGACTCGGCGCCCCCACAGCCTTCTGCTAGCCCAGGGCTGCGCTCCCGAGGAAGCAGAGCTGCACAAGCACTGTCTCCCTTGCACTACATGGAACAGCTCTCAGGACACACCACAGTTTTGGGCAAGAACGCATGGTTTTTACCTTAAACTTTTTTTTTTTTGGTGATTTTTAATTTAGAGCCCCGTTCCCTGACGTGTAAGAACACAGCAGCACGAGGAAGGGGCAAGCAGAACGATGCCCTTCTGTGAAACAGCCCTGGGGGGACACGCGGCTCCCGAGCCCAGGCAGACACGCTTGTGGTGGAGAAGAAGCTGTGCAGAGGCAGTTGTACAACAGAGCTTTATGGTCAGAATGGATTGTACCGGGTTTTTTTGATGAAAATGGAACATGACCCAAAATCTTGGCCGAACAGAAGCACTTTCAGGAAGGTGGCCCGCTGAAGCTCAGACACAGGAGAGGCCACACACCGGTCCCGTCCCAATCCACTGCTTCCTCCCCAGACATGCAAAGTTTGAACTGTCCCATGCAGTCAAATGAGATGTAGTGATGCTCCCAGAAGTAGGCAGATGCCAATGGCAAACAGACCCGAACAATATACTGCTCATGCAGCAAAAAACCCCGTCTGATTTATAGGGAAACAGTTACAAGTGTATTTTGGGGGCTGGAGGAAAGAAAAAGAAAAATGGAGCAGGTAACTGCCTGCTGTTCTAGAGAACTCTGAAATGGGTAATGGTTGAAAAGAACACCTTGCTTTATAGTGTTGTAGAAGGAAACCCCAGTTTGGATTTCATGGTTGACATTTTACAACAAAAAGGGGAAAGGGAGAACAAAACCCAACATCAAATCAACCTGCAAGCAACAGGGTAAAGTAACACACAGATCCTTGAGGGAGCTTCACCGTCTGAGCTGCGAAAGGGACACCAGAACCAAAAGAGAAGGGGATTCAGAGAACTAACACGCTCCATCAAACACAGGGGCTGAGCCAGAGGCAAGCGCGAGGGACTGGCCTGTGGTGCCCACCCAATGGCAACCAATGCTACTGAGCAGGCACCAACCCACGGGTCCAAGTTCAAAGCAAAAATTAAAAGGCTTCTCAAACTCCTGGGGCAGGAGGAGGTTCTCCCCTTGGGCGGGGGGATGCAGCATATTGGCTGCTGGGAGGCCTGGCCCGGGAAACGCAGCTGCAGCGTCGGCAGAAGCCGGGTGGGAAGGATGCTGTCTGAGCTACACTGGTCCCTCAGAGCAGAGAGGCAGCCCGTGTTTTACAGCCTGACCATAAAATGCCTGAGAAGCAAATGCCTTGCCATGCTAACACTTCCCTGGAGTCAGTTCTGAAGCTCTGGATATCTTCATTTCCACATGAGAGTCATGTCCCTGAGAGGTACTGAAGGGAGGGGATTCTAGTATATGCAAATTCAAGGGTGGGAAATGCAGAAAAGCACGGATTTTTTTCTCTCTTTTTCAGGTTAGCTTTGCACTTTGCATTGTTTTCCCAAACTGCATAGCAGCTTACGTGTAGTGTCCGAGACACTGGGGCCACGGAAATCAATGGGGCTTCATGAATTCCAACAGCAGCACCAGTGAGTGCTAATTAAACTGCTGTGCAGAAAGGTCCCGGTGAAAGGACTCCAAAATCACACGCACTCTCTCACTCCGGCCCTCTGGCTGCTGTCATCGAGAGCAGCACCACAGCACAATCTGCTTGATTTAAAGCTCATCATCTGCTGGGAGGAGCAATGGCCAGTATCACCTTTCTCATTAAAAAAATAGGAAGGATAAAAAGTTAAAGACTTGAGACAGGCGAGCACAATGAGTTCATGCGGCATGTTTTGTTGCACTCCTCTTAACAAGACAGGAATTTCAGGTGTGCAGGAGTGGAATATAGCAGGGGCAGAGCAAGAGGCAGGGTCCCCTTTGCCCCCCACACCCTGCCAGCTACTGACAGGGCATCTCTGGAAGGAGAAAAAACAACAGCCTGGAAGCGGGCCTGGGAACTGTGCCCCGAACCTTCCCCTTACTCAAGTACATCTCAGCTGGATTTTCTTTGTGTAACGAATGCACCAGAACAGCACACACAGATGTAAAGCTTTTGTTTTGCCAGCTCTGTTTGGAGAGCACACGTGGCAAACGGCCAAAGCTTTACACATCTGCACCTGTCCTGGTGTGACTCGTAAGAAGATGGAGACAGCCACGGCAGAGCCAGCCTACAGCTCCTCATAGTCCCCACCTCCTCGCGGCTTGCTCGTGCTGGCTCCTCCTCCTCCAAGAAAAGCCTCAAGTTCATCTATCTCATTGTTTTTCTCCTTGCTCTTCTTTTTCTTTTTCTTTTTCTCTTTCTCCTCTTTGCTCTCCTCCTTCTCTTTGCTCTTCTTGTGTTTGCTCTTCTTTTTCACAGACTTCTCCTCTTCCTGCAAAACGAGAAAATTCTGATGAGTAAATCCTCTGAGCATGCCAGGAACCCAGCACATCTCACCCTGAAACTTGGCTCTGACGGCAACCTGACTAAGGGTGAAGCATCTACTACCAAGGCTGGTTTGGAGTTCATTCCAGAAGACCCTTCTGCGAGCTTGGACAGAAGAGAACCGGGACCATCTGGTTTATATGTAGCAGTGGTCTGCCAGGCAGTTTGTGCCCGACAATACCCCAGTATTGGACAGGCAGAAATGTCAAAGACAAAGCCCCCTGCAGCCTTCCCTCGCTGCCTCTCAGATTAAGTCTGTCAGGGACATCCCTCTGCTTGGAAACAGTCATGGTGCTACCAACAGACTCAGCCCAGCAGAGATGCACGGCTCTATTTAATCCTGTATTTTACAAACACACAGTGCCTTTATGCAATACAACTGCTCTAAAAGCTTGTTTTTAAGCTGCAGGAGGTTAGTGGTCTGCAGAGCCTGGGGGGCACAGAAGCGGCTGTAGGGTGGGAGGATGGAAGGAAGCCCACCAGGCACACAGAGTATGCTGTAGAAGGCCACCCCTCGCCTTGGTTGGTAGATAACATGGCAAGTCAGCTCTGAGAAATTAAATAGTACCTCTTTGCTTTTCTTTTTCTTCTTCTTTTTCTCCTTAGAAGTTTGTTTATCTGTTCAAATGAAAAAAAAAATTGTTTTTAATGAATTGAAGCTGTAAGAGATGCAATTCTGCCCTGCCCCAATTTCTGAGAACAAAATGCTCCATCCTGGAGCCATGGGTAAAGTCAATCACGACTCCTCCAGAAAAACTGTGCCCCTTTAGAAACCAACCCAGTCCCCCGCAGTCACACCCTCATCTAACCAGAAACATCTAGTTTAATTATAAGCATTATGTTATTTATGTTATTCTGTGTTATGAACACTAACCTGGATGTTTGCTGTATCGCAGCTACTAAAAAACAAATAGAGACACCAGCTCTACAAACTGGTCCAAAGTGGGGACCAGATTATTATTTTCAGAACTGAGAAAAAGCTTCTGGGAACAATTCCCCTCTGACCATTAAAGATTCAAGGGCAGAGAGCAATCCCAGGAGGCACAGTTTGTGTTTCTGTGAGTCAAAGTACCAGCAGGACCATTCAGGCGGCGGTGCCAGAGGATGGGAACAGCCCAGCACTCACCGCTGCCAAACTGTGCACTGAAGTTCTAGCACCAAAGCACCAGTGCCACAGCCCTGCTCTACTGGTGGGGCTGCTTTCATGGTATTTAAATGAGTCCCAGAGTCCATCACTGTGAATCATTTGTCCCAGGTTATTCTGGTTGATGACTTGGCTGCTAATGAGACTGCTGAACGTCCACTGCCATTGCACAAAAACTCCTTGAATGGAAGAGTATCTACTTGGCTGTTTCACAGGAGGGTTTATAACTGCACCACGTTTCATGTGTGGTATTTGATTGCCAATCTTACCTACACATTCCTTTCCTTGGTTGATCTGTAAGCACAAGTTAGCCATGGAGAAGTCTAATTGCTGATGAAGCTCTAACTGACTGACTACCAAAACACATTTTTATATTTTTCCCAGAAAGAGGAGACAGGAGAAACCCACGTTGAATTATTAAAGATGCTAAACTGAAGATAAATTATTGACCTGGGCCTCTGCAGATCTATTTCAAGCTGTGCTGTTCAGCAACTCAGAGCGACAAGCTGATGAAGCCCTCGCAGCCTGTGACACCTTGCTTACACTTTTGGAATAGCTCTTCAAAGAGATCTCTCTCTGGTGCTGCTTACAGCTTTTTTTCCCCTTAAGTCTTTAACTTCTCATCTTTCGTGGTGACATCAGGGGCAGATCTATAGGAAGTTACTTTGCAGTAATGCCAAGACAGCAGAAATTATTTGTGCAAGTAAGATTTGTTCCCTCAAGGGACGGGAATAAAAAATACAAGCCTGAGGAATACTTAGATTGTGATCAGAACCCAAACCTGCCTTTCCCAAAAACAGAAGAGCAAAATGGCAGGATATGTCAGAGCATTTTGCTCCAATCGATCCTAATTCTGGAGGGGGTGGACACTGCAATGCCCAGCACCACTTCCCAGGCACACAGCACTAAGCAGGAAGCCTTATACAGAAGCAGCTTGTGAAGGACGTGCTCCTGCTTCCACCTGGGACAGAAATAATACAGGGCTGATGCCACAGACGAGCCCAGTTCCCCCCCTCCCCATGGGGAAAAACTTAAAGAAAGTTATTTATGCCACATTAAACCACATTAAAGACTCACACAGGGCACTGCACGAAGTTACAGGGTATTTTATTTAGTGCAAATTGATTTGCTAACACCCTGGAACCATTTTGGAAAGAACAGATGCCTGACAAAGAAAACGGGCAAGAATGGAAACGAGGTGTGACCTTTACCTTCCTCACTGCTCTCCTTGGGACCAGTTTCTTCCAAACCCAAACCGAAGAGATCTGCGTCATTTTTCAGTTTAAAGGAGTGGACTGTTGATTTCACAGGCTGGGGTGGCTTTGCCAATGAGGTATCATCATCAGATATTTCAGAGAGATCTTCCCGGACTGGGAATTCATCCTAGAGACAAGAACAGACAACACAGACAAATCTTTCAACTATAATCTCTAAGCATTTTGTATACAGAGACGTGAGATGTCAGCGCATGGGGAGGAGGGAACGCAGTGGTAGCTGAGCTGAGCTGTTACTGCCTGGAAATCAATGCCCTTGATCTTAGAAGCTCTATCTATTTCTTGCCTCGGTAAAATGTGTTGGTAGCAATTGTACTGGAAAGTGTGCTCTGATAATGTAACTTTTGTGCTACCAAAATCAAATTTCTGATGTAAAGGGATTAAACAAGACCTTCAACTGTGTTAGCTCAATGGCATCAGCCTCTAACTGCCCTAGAGAGGCACCTCTGTTTTGGGGAAAATCAAATCTAACAGGCTGAGAACTCACCTCCAGACCTCAGAGACAAAACCCTTTCCGTGTGTAGCCTAGTGGGGTCTCGTATTTCAGTGGTAACGTGCAGCAGGGCCAAGGACAGAGTAACTCCCTTCATCGAGTCAAAAGGGAACGAGCTCCCAGGGCAAATTTGCCCCTTCAATGTGGACTAAGCCCCAGGATGCTGCAAAGACTGGCTATCACCCCAAACCCCTCTGTCTCTGCAGGACAGGAATGGAAATGAAGTGTAATGATCTTCTGATACCTGCCAACCGATCTTCAGAATTTGTTAACCACCCTTTCTTTATGTCCTTCACATTGACCAAACAGGGCCTGGCTCTGCTGCTCACCCAGGTGATGCCCCTCCTCCTTGCTAACTAAAAACTAAAGTTTTTACCACTTTGCCTGACCCGTAACCCCCAGGCTGAAAAGCTTTCACAAGTTGTGGGGCGTCTCCCTGTCGCTGTCACAATGGCCAACTCCCTCACAAACCCCATTTCTTATCACTGCACGCTAAAAGAAGTAAACTTGCCACAAATATTTCTGCTTTCACATTGAAGTGCCAGGAAAAGCAGGTACTGAAACTGCTAAAGGAATGGAAAATTCCTTAATAAACAGCATGACACATAGGCAAGGTCAAAGAAACTGGGACAACCATCCTTTCTGCAGGATTCTGGAATGAGGCAAACACATGAGACATTCCTGAATGCCAGCTAACCCTGAACAACAACTGCTCTCCCAGACCACGGAGAGCAGCTTCTAGAATTGCAGATCACCGAAATCAGGGATATCTAGAGCCACAGCACCAAGTTCCTACCAGCCCAGAGAAGATGCTTGTGTTTTCTCCATCTTCAATAGATGACGGGTGCAGAGGGCACCCTGCTGTGCCATGTGTCTGGGCAGACCCCCACGTGCCCAGCGTTACACTGACACTAGGGCTGACCTGGCTGTTTGGGAAAGGCCTTCTCCAGCAGAGTTCCCCACTTCAGTAAGGAGCTTGCCAAGCAAATTTTGTTACGGCCTTTTAACTGCTGGTTTGAAGGTAGAGAGCTCACTTGTGTTCTCTTTTTGGCATGCACACACTTCTGCATGTTAAACTTTGGGTGAAAAACCATCAGCTTTGTATTTTATACCTTCCACACTGCTGGACTGACCACACTTTGGACTTACTGAGAACAAACAGCACATTAAAAGCCATAAGCACAAACCTTGCTGCTGCGTGGCTTAAACAATCACAGCATTAGTGGGTTTGTGCCTATATCAATCTCTCCAGGTTGCTTAGCACCTGATGTGCTGCGAGTGCCACTGCAAGAGGGGAGAGCAGATGAAAGGTCTGCTCAGGGAGATGCCTCAACACTCCAAGCTCAGCTTCAGAGCAGCGATTCATGCATGTTATTTACCAGCTTCTTCTTCTGGCTGTCAGAATCCTCACTTTCAAAGTCTGGGTCATCCATAACAAATGAGAGCATCTGAGTAGCTATTGGTCCCTCTTGATCACTGTCAGACTCCTCAGGCTTCTCCTCTTTGACCACTTTCTGCTTCAGAGCGTGTCCTTTGCTTTGGGCAGTGGTCTTTGGGGCCTGGGCTGCCACTGGAGTGGTGGCAGCAGCAGTGGGCAGGCTGGTGTTCACCTTGCTGCTGCTGTTTCTTTCAGACCCACCACGTGGAGGTAAACTGTCAGGAGGCTTCGGGTCAGTTGCTTTGGTCAAAATTGCTTCACTCTGTGGTTTCAGAGAATTTCTGGAAGACCTGAGAAGAAAGAAAATTGTCAGAGCCTGTCCACACTCCCACTCTGTGAAGCAAAGCACAAAAAGCAATTAACAGCTGAGCCTGCCTGAAGGGCTACAATGTGCATCTCAACAGGAGAGGCAGTTCATCCCAGGTGTGAGTGTGTTCAAACACAGCCTGCTCTGAAGCTGAAGATGACCCTCATGTCCCTGCAGATGCTGATGCAGAGGTGCCTGTGCCGGCGGGTGATGCCTGACTATCAGCCACAGGATGTGGTGTGTGGAGAACATGATCCAGTTCATCATTCCCCAGCACAGGGTGTGGGGAATGACTTCCACCCCCTTCACCACGAGACTTGACTCCTCCGTGCTCACGTTGCTATGAGCAGATGTTCAGGCACTCAGCTACAGCTTCTTGTTCTAACTTGAGAAAAAGGCTGAGCCGTTCCCACACAGGAAGGTACCAGCAACCACAGGAGCGCGGTGCTCAGAGGCACTGCCCAGATGTAGTGCAGAAAACACTGCAGAAAGCAGTCACACCCCGAGGTGTGACCAGAATTTCCCAGAGGTGGCAAAGAAGTCATCGGCAGGACTGAGAAGAAGCCCAAGTTTGCCAGTACGACCCCACACTTCAGGTTGTGCTTCCTACCTTTTTTTTTCCTGCTCCGTGTCAATGTCATCATCAGGTATGAGTGAGACCTTTGAGTCCTTCACCTCTTCCTCCTCCTCCTCACTGGAGAGGGTGACGTTCTTGCTGGGCACCCGCTCTGCTGCCAGTGTAGGTCTGCTGGGGATTTTGTCATCCAGATCCAAGTCATCTTGGAAGCCTGCCACCATGGGGTTCCCCCCGGGCACCTCTCCATCACTGCAAAACAGACAACGATCAGACCCAGCACCCCCAGGACATGCCAGGACAGACATGCCTCACCCTTGAAAGTAGACTGTTGCTTGCTTTTCCAGCCACCTTCAGAGTTACCGTGTCCCTCAGCACAGCTGCTGCACTGCCAGCCTCCCCACTGCCCACTGCCCAGCCACTGCCCCGTCCAGGCTGGCCACAAGCCCTCTACAGAATGGGCCACAAAAGGATGTGTGATATCAGTGGCTGCTACCACTCAAGCTGAAAAGAAGTGCTGGAAAAGGTGAGCCCCAGTGCTACAGAGCAGCCTGTTTCTTTAGCTCTATCAGAACATCTCTGGTCCAACACACAAGGACCACAATTAAACCGTGGGAACCACCTGCCTTAATCCCCACATCCTGTAATTAAACCTGATCATATACTGCCACTGCTGTGGGAATTCACTTGCAGCTATTAGCTTCCTGGAATCATTTCTGTTTCTCTGCTGATGCCTGAAGCAGGCAGCGGCCCAGACACCATAGCCATGTTTTAGCATTCCCCAAATTAAATTAACCTAAGGACACACTTCTAGAGCTAGGGGTCTGTCAGCCTCCCGGGATGTAACAGTTACGTGTTCAGCAGCATCCAAGAGAGAGCTTCGCAGCTGAAATTACCAGCCGAGGATTCTTGTCTGACTGTCCCCAGGCCTCAATAATTTTAATACTTTCTGAAGGATTTGCTCATGTCAAGAATACAGCTATTTTCCCCAGTCTCAGCTCATGTGCCTTTGCATTACCTGTCTTCATTCTATTTGCTTTATCTGCAACAGAGACCCAGTTCCTTCCTGATAACCTGCCATGCACAATAGTCACTGTCCTTTTAATGACTCGATACAGATTTACAGACACAGCCTTCATTTTTATGCAGAGACAAAAAAAAATATGATTATAGCTTGAAGTAGATTAGACTTTAGAGGTACAAATGGAATCACAAAACCCTAAAATCTTTAATCTGGAAGGCAGCGGTGCTCCCAGCCCTTAGCACACGGCCAGCACTGGAGGAGACAGGGGAGGATGATGTGCTGATGGGATGGGAAATGCCAAGGCCCTAACAGAGTCTGGCTGATTGTACTACTTCTCATGGCTAGTTATGGGTTTAAAAGTTAGTTTTAAAGAATTAATACATCTGCCAACAGATAATGTCCCCATATGTCACAAATAACTCCATTATCTGTTGGCAGATGTATTAATTCTTTAATAGAATGGGTGCAGCAATTACAATCCCAGCTTGTCTGGGTCAGAGAGCTCAGACCAGGTCTAACACCCACCCCCTCCTTCTACTTTTGGTGTGAATCCCTCTGCTTTCAGGACTCCCAGCGCAGCTCCCAGCGAGGCAGAGGCAGGCTGCTGAACAGCCCCTTCTTCATTAACACTGCTGCTCTCATACCGAGCCAGAAAGGAGGCACACAGCCTGTCCCACATAAAGGAGAAGAAAACTGATGCCCAAAACAGCCTCCAGGGCTGGAGGAATTACAAGTGAGTGATTTCTGAAGTCTATGAAGTGCTGGCAGGGTTTCCTCTTGAAATGAGCTGAAAAGAAAATGGAGTTGCATCCTAAAAATGGCAGGATATTATTCTGAAGTAGTGACACTGCATTTCTTTAACACATCACTGCTCTATTAAGCAAGTGACTCTTCGGAGATTGCTGCCACTGTCCTTCTACCACACACCATACAAGACTCACAGCCTTTAAAGCATTCCCAGCCCGAACAGACCATCCATGTGTGTACACACACCCACCAAAGTGGGTCATCTCCCCTTGCAGTGAATACACTGCTTCCACCTATAACTTCCACACTATAACTTCCACACAAACCGTTGAGCGACAGCTGAAGAGCAAAGCAATAGAGTGAATCTACGTCAGGAAATCACTGCTGCGGTATAAACAAGGTCTGACAATGCAAAATTAGTATCAGCTTGCGGTCCCGAGGTTCCAGCTGGCAGGAATTCAGAGCATGCAAACCCAAGCACATTGCACCACTCTCCAGCACTGGAGGCACTGCCAAGCCTGCGTTAGTGTTGAGCCAACATGTTTGCAGGTGCAGGTACCCACCAAAACCACTACACTCGCCGAGGTCTGCGTCTGAGCTACTGATGGAAGAGCACACCGGGCTTTTCTCTGCGCACACAGAATGGCTGCTGGCGATGACACAAATCCTGCTGCAACCTGGGCACACGGTCTCCAACCCGGACTGCCCGGGTTCCACCAGCCCTGCCCTGTGGCCAGTGGAAGCAGCCCTCGGGCAGCCAGCAGAATCCTCTTGCC
Organism: Tringa tobata; assembly: GCA_033628505.1. NCBI lineage: Eukaryota > Metazoa > Chordata > Aves > Charadriiformes > Scolopacidae > Tringa > Tringa tobata. Next base: position 48,893 of record JAHREE010150410.1, on the reverse strand, counting down.
ACATCGGTTTCTGGGGCTAGAGAAAGAGGAAAAACCCAAACTCTAATCAAGCAGGTAAGCTGACAGAGCATCCTCAGCTTTCCTCACTTGGTCTAGCACAGCTGGGTACCAGTATACAAGTAACAGATGCCATAAAAGCAAAGATCTGGTTCAAAGTCCTTCAGATGTAAGGACAAGGAAATCTAAGCAATGTTTAAGATAAATATCTAGTGATGCTGAGAAGACAGACCAGGAATACTGTTAGGTAGAGCCCAGCCATGGATCTTGGCCAGCCTGACCCAGCAGGAGGGAAGAGGGGAGCCTATTTGGAGCCAGCTTAGCTCCTTCGGTGCAGTCACACACACACTGCTCAGTGCACGAGGCTAAAGAGCAGCAAATTAAGTTCTGAAACAGCAAATTGGGAGATTCAACTGCCTTCCTAATTAACTGGTAAAGAAACTGATTTGGGGAGTTCTCTTTATTGCAAGCTAGAGAACCATAACGTGCCATTAAACAAAACCCAGGGCTCCATTAATCTCCGTCGATCTGTGCTGGGATCCAGCTACAGCAACACGCAGAGACGTCAGGAAGTGCCCAAAGTCTCCGCAGTTGTCTGAGCTCTGGGCAGGAGCAGCCTTGTTCCATGGGCATGAGCTCATTCCTCACTGAGAACACCCCCAAAAAAAGTGTTTTTTTTTTCTAACAGTACTGCTGCGTGTCAACTCTTGCTCCATTGTTTAGAGATGTTCCTGAGTAGGGAATGGGAGAATTCCCTACGTCAACAAAATGGACAACAAATACCAGACTTTACTGCCTCTTTCTGCAGCTCAGAAAAGCAAACAGGTTCTTACAAACGGAAGCAAACACAGCCCTGAGCTCAGGAAGCAGTTGCATTACACAGCACAACGTCCTGCTATCCATGAGAACAAGACCTTCTCCACAACCTGGAGGAGCTGCCCCCTATGAGAGGGAGCAGCTGGAGCACATGGAGCTCTGCCTGAGGAGCCAACTCAGAGCTCATGGGTGAGGATTCAAGAGAGGACAGGTAAAGGTGACACTGTGGTGGGTGTCTGCTACAGGCTGCCACACCAGGAACAACAAGTGGATTCAGGCCCTCTCTAAAAAGACAGGAGCAGCCTCATGTTCGCAGGGCCTGGTCCTCATGGGCTTCACACACCCCCATATCTGCTGGAGGGACAAGATGCAAGCGATCCAGAAGGTTCCTGGAGTGCATTGATGGTAACTTCCTCCTCCAAGTGACAAAGGAGCCAACAAGGAGAGGCGCTCTGCTGGACCTCATACCTGCAAAAAATGAGGCAGCCCCACGTTGGGAAGGGGAAGGTCA
>JAHREE010150410.1:0-28170 GCA_033628505.1 Tringa tobata | reverse complement strand
AGAGGGGAGATTTACATGAGATCTCAGGAAGAAATTCTTTGGTGTGAGGGTGGTGAGAGCCTGGCCCAAGTTGCCCAGAGAAGCTGTGGCTGCCCCATCCCTGGAGGGGTTCAAGGGCAGGTTGGAGGGGGCTTGGAGCAACCTGGTCTGGTGGAAGGTGTCCCTGCCCAGGGCAGGGGGTGGCACTGGATGGGATTTAAGGTCCCTTCCAACCCAAACCGTTCTGTGATTTGGATAAAGCGAAGGCATTCAGTACCCATGTGCAGGCACTACTGACAACACAGTTTCATAGAGACAACAACTCTGGAGCTATCAAGGAAGCGCACAAATTTAAAGAGCAAGTATCTTATCTGCCTTCCATGAAACACAGCACGCTTCTCTGCCCAGGGGAGCAGTTGGGGCACAGACTGAGCCCTCCATGGAGTAGGCTGATTTATATCAAATTCTACCACGGCTTAAATCAGCAAAGAAGGTTTAAGTAATTTTGATTTTGTGTATTTATAAGACCAGGTGATTCATAGCAGCTGATAACCTTTACCATGCTAATTTACTGGAAGATACATTCTTGAAATTTAAGGGCTTCTGTGATCACTTCAGCTAATTTACTGCTTCCAAGGCATTTAGATTCTTCATTTTTACCTTTGTCATTGTGTTAAGAGCTTGGACTGATCCATATTTCCTTTGCTAGGTAATTTTTATTCATTATATTCATTAGCTCTAAGCAGATGGAAACTTGACTTCAATTAACATCTATACAAAGAATTATGAAGTCATTAGTTAACTCTAATTGCCTTTATTGTGGTATACAGACAACAAAATTTCAGTAAAACATGCTATACATATTTAGCCTCGCTACACTAAACAGAAGAAGTACTAATCACGATTTTAAAGTAATTCTAGCTTTTAGAATTCAAATTCTAGATTTTAGAATTCAAGAAACTCAAATTTTTGAAGATATTTCATCCTTCTATGTTATTCATAGAGTGGAAGCAAAAATGAGACATGAGAGCAATTTTTCTGCTTCCTTGTCCTCAGTTTCTTAAGATGAATGAAATAAATGCTGAGCAAATTAGCTGAATAAACAGAGACAGAAGGGCCACTGCTCTCCAACGCTCACCTTAGGCACTTAGATAATGGTTTTTATTAAACAAATGCTTTGCTGTTTCTCAAACTTTGGCAGTAAGACGCATACCAGAGTTGTATTTATTTCAGTTTTCACAGATTAAATTAAGAACTTGGATTTAATTACAGGAGAGTTGCATTTAATTTTGTAAAAATTCATCACTAATAATGGACTTCCAAATACTTAAAAAATAAATTCTACTTTACCGTGCTGGTATTAAAATATTAAAGAAACAGCTTATTTTTAGCAATGACCCAAAAGAAGGGAATAAATCATGTGCTACAGCCCAACGCTTTGGCTGCCTGCCACTTCCAAGGGCTTCCTGGGCAGAGGCAGTTTCAGCTGTCTGCGGAGCTGTGTCTCCTTCCAGCGCAGCAGCCGGAGATCCGGGCTCACCTGGCCCCATTTGCACATTTTGTGGGCCACCAGCTCAGCAGGAGCGCACCCTCGGGGCTGACCATCCTTCCCCTGGAAAGGAACTGATAAATAATGGAAGAGCCCGGGCTGCTGAAAGGAACCTGCTATAAAGCAGGGGTATGGATTTCAGCCACTGCATTCTTTATGAAAAATACATGAATGGAAGCTGAACAGGAAAACGTGCAACTTAAAACCACGGCTCCCGACACCAGCTCCACGAAAGGGCAGTGTGGAACCTCATGTTCAGCTGAACAACTGCCCTTCCCCATGAGAGCTGCGGGAGGCTGTGCTGAGGGACACAGAGAAACCCCAGAGACCAACTGAGACCGATTAAATGATACATGTATTTAATACCTGGTGACATTCTTCTTCTTTAACCCTGCTTTGCATCAAAGTGCCAGGGAAGTTACTCCTTTCTGGAGCCTGTTACTGGCAACTCTCTCTGAAGGCATTAAGCAGAATCTTTAGAAATTAAGTCTGGCTGTGATTTTCCTACAAATGTTAACGTCATGCTGCAGGTGGTGAATCAGGCCCAGTGGGGCCCACCTCGGCTCCCCATGTCCCCAAAGGCTCCTCATGGGTTTCTGGAAACAGAGAATGCTGAGAGCCACCAGCAGCAGCCCCTGTGGAGCAGCACCAAGCTCTGCAAATAAACCTGCGGCATAAATGCGAGTGGCATTGGAAAAACTAAGCGCAGCACATCTCAGCTGAAGTTTGACACCAAGTAAAGCCCCAAAGCCTGTGTGGAAGCACCCAAAAGCCTCTGCATTTGCAGTGTCACCTGCCTCAGCACAGATCGGCAAGGCCAGGGATCTCCTGCACACAAGTAGGAAATGCAAGAAGCCTTCTCCACGTAGGGTCCTACGCTGTGACTTCTATCAGAAAGCACAGAGAAGCACCTGCCTGCAATCCCTGCATGAGCACTGACCTACAGGAATTAGTTTTGGCCTTGCTTTTTTGAAGGAAAAGCCAGGCAGCTACAGCCTGAATACCTTCTCCTTGAATGACAGGCACAGGACAACCTCCTCCACTGCCACCTTCTGAATCGAGGTACATAGAACAGAGCAAATATTATTTACAAGCACAGTTCACATGTGCCCTTCCAAATCTCCCCCTGAGCATTTGGGGAACTACACTGCAATGAGAAGTCTTTTTAAGTTAGTTTCTGCAGTTTTGAATTATTGATTTACTTTACATGGAAAATACAGGACTTGGGACTCTGAGCACCTGTGCCTTTTGGACTGCTCCCAGCAGCACCCTAAGCCCACTGAGCCAGAGAAACACCCCATTTCCATCACCTCTCCCAAGCAATCATCCCAAACATTGGAATCCCCAAACAACTAAAGGTTATATCAGATTTTTTTCTATTTCCCTGAAAACTAAGATTTGTCCAAGAAGTTCTCTGGCTTTGGGGACAATTACCTTATCTGTATGTCCCAATTGCCTTCAGTCTCAGATTAACAGATCACGTTTACTTATACACAGCACATTCAGACAAAAGGTACCCTAAGACTTGCATCCTAAAGCTGCTTCCAAGCAAACCTGATACTACAAATGCTTCAGTATTTCCTGTTTTATAACCATGGCTAGGGAAGTTACTGTAAACACTGATTATTAACAGTATCATTACAAGCAGCTTCCAGAAACAAATGTGGCAGGAAGGCTGTACTAATGTCCTTGCCTCTTACCAACATCTATTTGAGAAAAAAAGGAGAGATCTACAAAACTGGCAAAAGTAACCTGGGAACTAATTATTCTGCATGATTTCCGCAAGACATCACTGTACCATAGAGCTGAGGTTATAAAACCAAACATTTAACCAACACTATATTGGTAGAGTTCAATCTTCTCCACTGAGCAGCAAGTTGGGTTTATAGCTCAGATTCCTACAGTTTCCTCCTCAAAATTTTATTGTTTGACTTGTTTTACTGGGTTTTTATATATTCAGTTTTCTTATCCTGGTCCCATCTGCTCTGTAGCCTGAGGACATGGAAACATCCACTAATATATCCAAGCTTCTTCTGAACTAGCATTTCAGTGGGGATTATTTGTATAAAAATACACACAGACATTTCAGCTACTGGTGAAAGATAATCAAGATCAATTACCCGTTTTTTTCCATCCAAAAGAGAACAATGATACAACATCATATGTAGCCCCAAAAAGTGTATGATATTGATCCCAAAGGACCCCTGTATGACCACCCCAGAAGGTCCTCTTCTAAAGGACCACAGCTGAGAATTCCACCCTTCCATTCCCATCCAGCCTTTGCTTGTCCCCTCAGTCCACCCAAGGAACCTCAGTTATGAAGGAAAATAGGAGATTTGGATCTATGGGCAGAGCATCCAAGTAGATCAGTTACCAGTAGGGCAAAGACAGTTGTCCCTGGACTGTTTGTTTCATGACCAAATTTCTTCTCGTCTGAGTTTTAACTGAACAGAATTTAAATACAAAGTTTAACAAATGTGCGTATGTAACATTTTTGTCTCGGTAACTACACCACGGGATGCAATTTTCTTGCCAGGGTTATCGGTAACCTGTAATCCTCTCTCCAGAGGTAAGCATTTGCACACAGAGAAGAGTCCTCTTGCAAGCAGAGACATGTTTAAGTCACAGCCACCAATGTACTAACATAATTTTGTTAACAACTTACAAAACTAAAAATCTACTCGGGATCCCTTAACAACAAAAGAAACCCCAAATACCAAATTCCCGCCTTAGAGACAGTGAAATCTGTCCCACCCAGCACATCAGGGCAATGCCCTCCCTCTTACCTGCAGCTGCAAGAAGGGGATGTTGAAGAACTTGTGCAGGTACTTGAGGCCAAAGCTGTTCTTCATGGAAGACTCAGCATAGCGAAAATATGAGGAGCCGGGAGGCCTGTCTCAACCAGAGAGAGAGAGAGAGAGAAGAAAACTGGGCAAAGGCCAGGGACTGCATAGACACAGGAGTGGCACTTACTGAACTACACACCACGAGCACCCCTCATTTACAAGCCAAGCCCTCAACCCCCAAATGTAGGCCAGCAGGTCACTCCGCGAGGGATTCGCTATTTTGTTTACAGACCAAATTCACACTTTGTTCCAGAAAACACTACACTTCCTTGCAGAACCCAGCTGTTGTTGTGTTGCAGTGTCATGGGGCTGCCAGACTAAGAAATCCTATGTCAGGACACTGGGCCACGGGTTCACTAAACCGTGGGTTTCACAGCTGAACAAACCATTCAGTTCTCAGTGAAGGTTTTGTTTTAAAAGCACAAACAGACCTACATCAAATCACAAGCATCAGCAGTTGGCATGAAAGTCAGTTAAGTCACATTCAGAGATGAACTTGCAAAGAAATGATTACATCACAGAATGAGGCCTTAAAACTGATGCCATCTCTGTGTGCCTGACACAGGTACAAACAAGTAAGAGACTAGGAAAATGAAAAAATGCCTTAAAACCACACAAAAAGGTACAATCTATTGAATCCTGAACAACAAATAACATTTTATATTAAATAACAGAGTGCCTCACACCTCTGCATAAGGGCAAATCTTGCCTAGCTGGCCAAGGCACGAAGCTTGGCTGGGCCCAGTAAGTGCTGTGGGAATGCTCTCGGAGGAAGAGCACAGAAGGTGGCTGCACTACCTGCTTCTCTTCTAGCGGAATTATTTGGAGAACATTGTGCTGCAGGAAGAAGATTCTTTCACAAGAGAAGGACTATGCAGAAAAAGGACAACTTCTTTGGAAAAGCACTTCTGAAAGGCAGATGCTGACAGGCACTCGCTGTTTCCAGGAACGTTGCTAACAACCTGCCTGGTACAGGCTCCTCGTGCAAAATGAAGCCACTGTATGAGACACTCAGAGCTCTGAGGTCCCACAAGCTGGGCACAGGGTCAGAGGATGAACGTGACGTGCATCTCAAACACGGCAGCAATATGGTTACCTATGGCTGATGAGAGAGAAGTCGAGGTCTGCTCCCCTCGTGGTGACTGTGGTACCACCCTACCTGTTTAGATTGTCGATGAGGTCCCGCACATCGCCAGGCAGAATGACCCGGTGCTCCCCCATGTCTCGGTAATTCCCAAGCACACACACTGGAACGTGGGTCGGCACTTTAGGAAGCTCCCTCAGAATATAATTAAATGTCCTTCACCATAGGAGAGAGAGATAAAGGCAGGTGAGTGGGAAACATCATTCTGTGAGAAGTTTCACGCACAAATTACAGGGGGAAAAAACAAAATAAGCATTTTTTTTCCAAAATCCTTCCAAGACTGTGGCTTCTTTGCCCCCCACAGGGAAATACATTAACTATAAATATGTTTGCATCATTCCTTATTCATAAAAATTTGACAAGTTGAATAATCCACTTCCACCAGCAACCTCACGTCTCCTGCAGCAATATTTCCCCCAGTCCTACAAAACTCACAGGGCTCAGCAGAAGAAAAGGTTTCCCTCCCTCCAGCTGTCACAGACTCACTGACCCACACCAAACCTGTAAAATACAGGCTGAAATACAAAGCAGGAATTCTTACCACCTCCTCTTCCCACTCTGGCTTCCATACATGTCTCACCCTCCTCAGCAGATGTGTAAAATGAACAATTTCTTTACATTACTGAAACCCAGGGCCTCTGAATAATCCTTACTAATACCAATCTTCCTGCGAATTTCTCAGGAGCATTCCCCTTTCCCTTGTGCTCTGGAAAGCAGGGCTTTGTAACATGCCCAGCATACTCTGCACTGGTGACAGCACTAATTACCAAGCCTCAGACAGGCCTGTATCAGAAACTGCAGCACACAAGGCCCCAGGGACACTGCTTGTTTGAAACAAGCCCAGGAGAGGAGTGTATTAGAAGACATGTCAGAAGATAAAGCTATTATTTTAAGGGATACAAGCTTGGTTCAACTCATTAGGCTGGTTATCAGCTCTAGAGTCCATCTGGGAATCGAGAGGCCTAGAAGTCATTTGTTTTCACCAAACCCACAAGAATGCCGTGGTGCGTGCTGCTGGAGATGTCTCACCACTGCTTGGTGATGTCAAACATCATCACTACGCCGTTGCAGTTTTTATAGACGTCCAGGAACTCTGCATCCAGAGCCATTTCTGACTCTGCCTGAGGAAATCAAGGCAAAAGACACAGTAAATAACTTGATTTAATTTCAGGCTTGTACAGAACACAGCCAATACAGTGCTGAACAGGCAAACTTTCTAATGCAACAGTCACTGTAAGAAGTATCTATGGATTTCACATTGTCATCATTTAAGCAAGACACCTGGTGGTTCACAGCTTCCACTGCCCACAGGAGCAGGACCAGAAGCACCTGACTCTCTCTGAAAAAAACACGTCTGATGGCAAACGCGAAAACCCAGCTCTGCCTCTTTCCCCTGTGCCCCCAAATCCTGTGTTGACAAGATAACTCCATATGAGGATGGAGGACAGAGGACACAGCTCCCGTTCCATCTCTTTGTGACCAAAATATTGACTGTGCTTCTAATGCTTCTGGTGTATAAAGCCAGGGTGTTGTTTCTACTGAGTTTCTCCTCTGCAGGGCTAAAAGTACTTATTAGTACCTGATTTTTCATCATTTGGACTCTGCACGCTGTAAAGTCTAGCACTGGTAATGTACTCAGTCTCCAAGGCTCCTGCTGGAATTTGGTGCCTATGGAATAACTCTCACTCATTTCCCAGGATGGAAAACGCACTGATGTTTGTGAAGGAAGAAGCAGCTGCAATAGCTGTTCTCATAGAGGATTTTTCCCCACAGGAGAGAATTTCTAAAGAAAATTCCCCTAATCTGACCACACAGATTTGAGTAGGACTGGCACCCTGGGGAAAGAGGCAACTCTTCACAGCCCTGACTCACTCCCAGACGTGGGGCTGAGTGCTGCTGCCCTTCCCATCAACTTCTACAAAGATGTTATTGAGCGAGTCCCAGGACACCGTCCATGTGCTCAGCCCCAAAGGGCACTGACACAGAACCAGGAGTGATAAAGCTCTTTAAGAGCTGCAGCAGAGATCATGGGATTAAGGGCCTTTAAACTGTTTTTTTCCTGAGGATAAAATAGTACGTATTTTGAAAGAGATGCCATGGAAGTGCACTTGGAAAGTTGCAGTGTGGTCTCCCATAGGGCATTTGGATCTTCTGCTGTAGAACAAAAGGACACCCGTTTGTGCAAGAGCCTTGAGGAAGCCACTGTTTATTTTTACACACCAGGTAGTACTTCCACCGCCCCCTTCTCCACTGCACTTCAAAGGGTGTCAAAAGGTAATTGTTAGCCGGGCTTTAAGGAGCAGCCAGAGAGCATGGCACCAAGTGACCTCTTCAGGTGTCACAAGAAGTCCATTACAAAAGGACTTCCTGCCACTGAGGATGCGCAGACAGGTACAAAGCTACTGACTAAACATCTGGGGCACAGTCACTCCCAAAAGACATAAGGGAAAACAGCAGGAAAGTTGTGGTGAGGGCACGGAGAAGGATCAAATACACAGGCAAAAGAGTGAAGAACATCAGGGATCACACTACCCATCATCTACGGCCGGGCCAGTGGAAACAAATATAGAACTTACTCTGCATGGACCAAAGGTGGACCAGAGGCCTCCCGTTAAAGGTGACTCACCTCCTGAGGGTCATTTTCCAGTTTTAAACCGTCTCCTCGTTTTTTGCATTTTCCTTTAAAAGAATTGTTAAAAAAAAAAAAAGAAATAAAAAAAGCATTACATGGGGCAGAGAACTCCAGGATGGATCTGGGCAGGACCACAGCATTTTGAATATGACCTTAAAGCAGATCCAACTTCTACTAGAAGCATGGGGAACGAGGAGGGTGGGACAGGCATGCCTTGCTGAAAAATACCAGCTACCCTGTTGAAGAACACCAGCTAGAATAACTCAAAGATGAATAGGAAGAAAGCTTGGGGCAGCTTAAACCATGCTCTTCACAGAATTAAATCACAATAACTGAATAACACATGGTTTGGTGCACACCCTGACCAGAAAGGGAAGCCTCTTTGTTGCACTTTCTGTTGCATTATTGTTAAGAAGCAGAAAATGGTGGGGTTGCTGTGACTGACCAGCGTGACTCCATACGCAGCCTTCCTGAGATGCCATGGCATTGTTGCCCTGTGTCACCAACCTGAAGCCAGCAGTTTTGTCAATAAATGTCATCTCAGAGACCAGCAGGTGCTTTGGGCTGACTTGTGACCAAAAGACAGACAGAACTTATACAAGAGGAAATCTAAGCAAAAGCAAATAAACTATGGTGAGGGTGTGGTGGAGAAGCGGAGAAGAGAGAGCCTACGTGTGGGTGAGAGGCAGAGCCAGAGGGTCAGGTCTGGTCATCACCAGCAACGGTGCAGAAAGAAAACCTCCAGAGGCACCATCCAAAGCCACACACTCCAGAGACATGCACAGAAATAAGCTAGAGGACAGGTAAAACGAAGCTCACAGAGAAGTGTAAGAGGCACGAGCTAATCACCTGGAAAAGACACTAGAAACCCATTACAGAGACTTGCCCTGTGGTGCCATGGTCACTGTCCCATCGGGAGAGATCCACAGGTTTCTCTCCCAACCATCTGCTTCCACCAAGGCATACGCTAGAGACAGCCCTTATGTACAAAGGGCAGGTTTCCTGAGACTTCTCCCTTTTCTTCCAGCTTCACTAAGTGTTGGATAGCTTCACTAACTGACATTTTACAGCACCGCTGGCATTTCACTCAGCAACCCTAAAAAAGGAGTCGGTGTTTTTGAACCTCAGGCTCCCTGAAAATTTTGCTTTACACCACTTACACTGCCATCCTGTTTCCAAATCTTAAAGCCTGCAACCACAGCAGCCAGTGAGGACGACACCAGGTACCCATACCTTGGATTAGTAGGGGGCATCAGCTAACACGATTTTCTGGTGTAGACACTCAGCACCAAGAATTGCCGGGACATCTTTTGCCTTGTGCTGAAGAAGTTCAGTGTGGACATGCCATGAAAAAATCTGTCCTTGCCCCCGGGTATAGAGTTTAAACTCTAAGTACAGCAGTTTCCAGAGTTTTACTAAATGATGAGCCCTGCATAATGCATAACCCTGCAAGATCTGGAGTTATGTTTTATAGACATCAAATATCTTCCAGATGTTACTGATGGCAATTAACAACTGCACTTCTGAATTGACTTTGTTCCATATTTTCCTAGTCTACATGACAAGTAAACTAAATTATAACAGCAGAGACTTGGAATTCCTTCTCATACTTTCTAGAAATTCCCTGTGTCACTGATAACAGAACGTGTTGGCAGTTCAGATGCACCCACAAAAACCCTCCCATTGACTCTTTCACAGACTGCAACACAGTGACCAAAATAGCCTCCGCCAACCACTCAACGTGGAGCCATGACTTGTAAAATCCGTGGTTCTGCCACATGCTACATGTGAAACAGCGTTTCATTCTTTTGGCACACAGGACAAGGATAAATAGTTATGAAATACAGAGTTATTCATGCGAATTTTAATGCTGCAGGATACAGCAGGAGATTCAAGTCCCTCCTCCCTGACAGTGTCTGGTGGGTGCTTCTGTGCAGCACTGCAAAATGTTTGCCACCCTCATGTCACCGCACTGTTGATATCTGAAAGTGGCAGAAACATTAATCTTGATCCTTCCCCATTCATGCAATGAGTATCCCTGGAGGATCCAACCATGGGCTCTTTTACCCAGCGCAGCTGAAGGTGTGGGATACCTAGGATGGGTATGCCTTTTCCCACTTCAACTGAATTCATTTTGAGTCAGTGGCATTCGTGTGGCTTCCCTGAATGTCAACCCATCACTATTTCCGCAGTTACTGCTAAATTATGCTTGGCATGACCTGAATTTCTACGTATTAAAACAGAAGCCCAAGCAACCACAAAAACTCCTCATAGGTCCTGAGCCATCGAGGTGTCCTTCTAACCTGGACACGCTTGTGACCAACGCTTTGAGACTGAACATGACACACGCCTCTCCCTGCTTATGGGAGTACCAAAAGGAATGAGTAATATCCTTGATTTCTTACATGATGCTCCTCACTGCTGTAAAGGAGGTCATCTACAAAGGAGTAAGAGAGCTGAAAAGCGCATGTGTGTACATATTCATGCATAGTGTCTATTTTTGGAACCAAAACTGCAGGATGAGCCAGATAAAGATATAGTCTAGTGAAAAGATGTGATTTAGCCTGTAGAGACAAGTTGACAATGAAGATGGTGTTGTCACATGAACGAGGTCCTATCTTTAAGGTTGCACTGATGTGTGGTCTAGGAGCCTCAATTAGAAAGCGAGGGTCGTCATGTTGCGGCTGCTCAGCTTCTCTACCTGGAATGATGACTGCTCCTTACGTACAGGCACACTAGCAACACTCTAACCAAACAACCTCCCAGCAGTGCCCTCACGTCTACACAACAGTTCTTCCTGAGCACCAGAAGATGGGGTTCACGGCCAGTACCTGAGAGCCTCTGCCCCTCTGTGTACCACCAGTTTTGTTGCAGGATAGCAAGGATTCAGCACAGTTTGCCAACAAACACTGTCAACAACACAAGAGAGATGCTTCTGCTCACCATTCAAAAATACACGTCTAGAATATTTGCATCCCCAGTGTTATCTAACTTAAGACATCTGAAAATAACAGAAATATTAACTGTGATCTTTCCTCCTTCTTGCAGCACACCTCTGGGAGGGAGAGGGATGAAGGGGCCTCCTTGCAGCACACCTCTGGGAGCGAGAGGGGTGAAGGGGCAGGGAAAGGAATCTCCAATATGGGGGAAAGAGTTTATGTTATTTTGGGGGTCACAGAAAAAAATACGATTTGATCCCTTCACTTTAGCGCGTGGGAAAAGATGCAGGAACCAAAGTAGCAGGAGTTCCAAGGCAGGAGATCAGAACTGCTCTTGAATCACCTGCATTCAAGCAGCTTCTTTGCATTCAGGATCTGTCACAGCTTTATGACCTGCAGTAGTTACACAACTTGCTGCACAGTCAGAAGGATGAGTCAGGGCGGACACTTTTGCCGAGAGATATCTTTCCTGCCTTCTGTTAGTTCCAAGGGCAGCAAAGGAGACGGTATTTACTACACACACCGCCCAAAATTCAATGCAATCCATAGCTGGGGGCAAGCTCTATTTGTTAAGATTTTAACAAATTTAACCATTTTAACAAATGGTATCATTACACAGATGAGCCCTGCTCTCTGAGCAGGCCCCAGGAGAAGCCAGCAGGCTCTGGTGAGGCTGCACGTTAAAAATAAGAAACCCCAGAGTCAAGTAGAAGGTAAGAGGAGCAGCACAGTGCTGTGGCTGCCACCTCCCCCTGCTTCAGCACACTAACCAGCCACACAGGCTTTAAGCTTTTGCAACAAATCTCCCCACACTTCCAAATTAACACTAAATAGATGACATCAAGGCACCAGCCGGGCAGGGCCCACACAGCTGCCTCCTGGGGTCCTAGAAGGGCCTGGAGGGAAAAATCAGTGTGCTGCTGAACTAAGAAGGATGGGGAGGCCCACTGCTGGTAACCCACATTAACTTCAGTGCAAAAACGTACACGAACTTTTTCAGGGTGCAACTGATGAAGTCTCCCCAAATCCTCCTGCGCACCTTCACCTCAGGACAGGAAGAATGGCAGCAAGGCAGAGCAGAGAAGAGGCTGAAGCTGCTTTACAAGACTAAAGTTGGAAACTGCAGTTCATGGACACATCTTTTAAACAGTCTAGTTACATCAGGCTTTCAATACATTTTCAAACATCTTAATTTAAATAAAGGTCTCTTAAGTTTCTCTACTAAGGAACAACTCTTTCAAAAATGGGGAAACACTAGCAAAAAAATTTAGCCTGGAAAACAACATACGCTGAAATGTACATTCAGAATGTGGATTTTTCAGCAGTTTCAAATCCAGCCTAATAAATGCAGCATTCTGCACAATGCTAAATATGCACATTAGCCAGGATCTGGTAGGCAAGGGAAAAAAGGAGGATCAGGTCTTGTCAGCACTTGCTGCAGCAGCACTGGATACTCCACTACTAAAAGTCTACAGTCTAGAACAGTGTCGCTCTCACCAAAAGCATCACGCAGGAGGAATTTTTGTCCTAAGCACATGGAAGGAAGAACAAAAATGTCATGAGATAACATTAAGATGAAAGTTAGACATCAGCAAGTTCTTAAAGGTTAATATGCATGTTTTCATAAGGTTGTACTTATCAAGAACCTGCAATGTAATAGCAATAGGAAAGGATTTGATTTTGTTACATCATAGAATTACAGAATTGTCTAGGTTGGAAGGGACCTTTCAGATCATTGAGTCCAACCATCATGAGGATGAATTTTTACTCTGCATTTCACTGAATTTTTAGAGTTGGAAGGGACCATAGAGATCATCTAGTCCAATTCTCCTGCTGAAGCAGGATTGCCCAGAGCTAGAGCATGTTACTCAGGACTGCATCCAGGTGGGGCTTGAAAATCTCCAAAGAAGGGGACTCCACACCCTCCCTGGGCAGCCTGTTCCAGGGCTCTGTCACCCTCACTGTGAAGAAGGTTTTCCTCATATTTGAGTGGAACCTCCTGTGTTCCAACTTGTGCCCGTTGCCCCTCATCCTCTCACTGGCAACCACTGAAGAGTCTGGTTCCATCCTCCTTCATCCCACCCTTTAGACACTTGTCAGCATTAATAAGGTCTCCCCTCAGCCTTCTCTTCTCCAGACTGAAGAGTCCCAGCTCTCTCAGCATTGATTAAGTACGTTTCATTACATACAAATACATATCTGTGGTCCATAAGGAGGGTTAACAGCATGGGTTATATTTTAAAAGAATATAAAGGGGAGAGAAGAGAGTCCCTTGAGATTTCTTACACATGCTCCGCTGTCAGAAATGAAAGCAGTACCAGAAGAGCTGTTATCAACATCTGCACATATCAAATCCAATTCTTTTTGCCAAAAAAATGACAAGTCTCCAGTTAAGAAGATGATTCTGCTCAGAGAAGCTATTCACAGAAATAAATGCTGGAACCACATGAGTCCCAAATTAACTGTCTATCTATTCATACCAAAGTTGCAAGGCAGCGAGAAAGCAGATGTTTTGCTCAGGCTCCAGCCCTCAACATGTCATCCTGGGATCTGAAAGCCAAACTGCAATCAGACTGACTTCAGCTGTAACTCTGACCTAAGAAGGTTTTGTCTACACTGGGAAAACTGGCACTTAAGATAAGTCGCCCAGGATTTTAATTTAAAGTTACTGGCTCAAGTTTAACCTAAAGGCTCCATTATGCACCTGAACTAGAGCTGTTATCTTCAATTACCTTTTCTTTTGTACTATTTTAAATACAATTTAGCTAACATGAAAAATTTAATTTCTCCCCTTCCCACTCCCTGTTTTACTTATCTTCTTATGTACTTATTGCACGTGCAAGCTGCAGAGGCGGTAGAGGGGAGGCAGTGCCCCTCAGAACGTGTGCCAGCAGAGGTTCTAGCGAAGGCTGCGGGGAAGGCAGCAGCAGCCAAACCATAAGAGTTTAAATTTCAATGACTGTGGTCAACAGACCTGATCAACAGGAACATGCAAACAAGGAGCACAACCCACAGAGCAAGAGATGCTCACTTGTAGAGCTGCTTTCCTGACCATACTCGCACTTTGCAGCGGGAGCCTGGCTGGTACAAAACACCTCTTAAAAGCTACACAAAATTATATTCAGGGCTGCAGAGTGGGCTGTTAAGATTTACATCTAATCCTCAACTCCTTCTAGCAAGAGATTCCACTGCATCCAGATTGTGTCTTCATGTATGCTTTGGGGATTTGTTTTTATTTTTTATAAAATAGAACTTTATACTCTGACAAAAATTGGAAACCAATGAAAAAATGTATTTATACAACGTAATACTTTCCTTGGCTAAGCATTTAGAAAATATCTTGGATTAAATATATTGCATTTTCTGTCCCAAGTGAATGTAAGTAATTGGCTTCTCTTTTATCCTTCCCTCCTGCATATATTATTCACTGCAGATAACATTTTATCAATTTAACAATAGCATTCCTTTACAAAACCAGCTCAGGACCAACTTTTATAAACAGAACAAAGAGCTCAGTAGCTGTCAAAACATACATAAAACTATAAAGGAGAGATGGTGAAGTTTATAATAAAGTTGAGTGAATCTGGATATACTAAGCAGCAGTCATTGAGCACATGAAACAACTGCTTCCAAATACTGGGTTTAAGCTGAAGTTCAGATTGTGCATAATGGGCTCTAGCACTGGAGACTCCTCTCTCCAGAGTTTTTTTTTTCAGGAAGTAGCATCCATGCACATGAAAAAAGTAAGTAGAGGTGTTTTTTCTAGAGTAGAAGTAAGTAGGTATTTCTGAATTCCGTGTAAGTTTTCAATTAAAATTGAAAAAGAACACTGAATCTCCATTAGAAAGGAAGTTACAATTCTTACCTTTGTCAACTACATCCCAGACTTCAACTTTAACAATATCGTCAGTGGCTGAAAGCACAAGGAGAACACAAAGGGTTAGAAGAGGTTTCAATAAAATGCCCAACAGTCAATACTCCCCATGAGAGCCCAACCCAAAGTCAACACTGGCAAAGCAGGAGGTGAATGAATGGCAGAAGAAAAGTCATTATTGAGTCAGTTCAAAGAAAACCCAAATGAAACAGGAATGCCTGCTGTTGAAGGTCCAAGTTGTACACCAAACCCATGCTATCTAAAGAACCTCTTAAAGATCCTGAGTCACATAAGCAATAGCCAGATTTCCTTGATGTTTTATCACAGATTTCACTGAATTTCACTGATTTTTAGAGTTGGAAGGGACCATAGAGATCATCTAGTCCAACTCTAGGACAGTCCTGCGGCTCCAGAAATCCATTCTGCAAATTTCAAGTAGCATTTTGTGAAAAATAAGATTATCACTAGCAATTTCACCTCTTACCAAGCCTCAGTACCAGTATATTATAAGCAGCAATATATATTTGAGTTACTAAAATCTGAAGCAAGACAGCCAAAATTCTAATTCCAGACACCCCTGTCAGTACGGACACTCGGCAGCAAAACTTCCAGCTGGCAGGAGGGATGGGTAGCTCTGCTCAGATGGTTCTAATGAATCCAAATAAGCAGCCCCATCTTCAAGAAGTTGTTACAAGAAACGGTCGCTTTTTGGAAATGCTACAGGCTACAAAGCAAAAGCTTGTACTTGAAGCAGCTCTGAACATAAAAAGCAATGGAATAGGAGGATAATGTCTCAGAGTAGAAAATAATCTCATAGGATGGCAGGAGAGTTCAGCTAAAGCTCATTGTCAAGCCAGGGAACATTTTCTGTACAGAATTCACTGCTGGCTAAACTTCAGTGTTTCAAAATATTGTAAAGACAGATTATGAGTAAAGGAAGACTTTGATCCTCTGCTTCTGGAGAAAGATCCTGTTTTACATTTACGCATGAAGCAAAATCAGCCTCTGTTTTCCCTCACAGCAACTTCTGCTTACCTTCCACTTTGCCAGCAGGGCCATGGGGCACGGGCAGAACAGGAGACCTGCCCAGGCTCAGATGGGACTGAAAACACAGTGGGCACACAGCAGTCTGATGTCCTGAGACTTCTGCCCAAACCACTGCACTCTCCAAATTAGTATCACAGAATCACAGAATTGCCTGGGCTGGAAGGGATCTTTCAGACCATTGAGTCCAACCACCAACCTAACACTAACAAACCCACCACTAACCCATGTCCCTCAGCACCACATCTGCCCAGCTTTTAAATACCACCAGGGATGGTGACTCAGCCACTTCCCTGGGCAGCCTGTTCCAATGCTTGACAACACTTTCAGTGTTAAATTTTTTCCTAATATCCATCCTAAACCTCCCGTGGTGCAAACTACTTCTGTCCCTGAATATTTCTACAGACCATCAGGGCAGGCACAGCTGAAGTCCAACCACTCCCCATCACTCACTCTCCTGGCACCCAGCTGTAGGGCTGGCTACTCACACCCAGGCTGATGAGTCCGTGGCCAGCTCGGGATGTACCATGACCCTGCAGGTGCTGGGACACAGTGCAGCTAGTGGAGGTCTGTCCCCAAAGTCACAGCCTGCAGCTGGAACTGGCAGTGCTGCTGCTGCTGCTGAAGGACAAGGGGATAGATGGACCAGCAAAGTCAACTTTGGCAACAGTCAAGACTTTCTGCAAAATGAAAACATCTCCTGGCCTTTCTCAGACAGCAAACTTTGCAGGGGCACAGGCAGAGGCCAGTGTCATTTGTTCTTTCCAGCAGCACCATGAGAAGCAATACCTAAACACTAACAAGGGGCTTCCATGGAGAAGCTGGAACCCCATTCCAGCCCGTGGGGTGATGTGCAGGAGGTGACCTAGTACCTGAGACTTTGCTCCCGAGCTCCAGAGATCTCCACCTCCTCACCCTAAAGCCAGACACACCCTCAGTCAAGATTTGTTCTGCTGCCAAGTGATTTCTGTGGCACCGTTGTCCTGCTGAGCAGCAGCACCCCCAGAACCTGAGGAGTTGAACCATTTGACCCAGGAAGACCTGCTCTACACCCTTTTATCTGAGCGGTAGCACAGAATTTCACAAAGGACTCAACTGCACAAGATCCAAGAAAACCATTTTTCCATGTGGTTTTTTTTCCTGTTAGCACCAGTGCTCCCATAACTTCTTCCTTTTCATCACCAGCTTCACTCCTGATTATCCTGAACACACAAGAGGGTAATTACTTTAGTGCTGCTGTGTTGGCTTTGCTATGACTCACCCACAGCAGCATTTCACCTTAACGACTTTGGAAGGCACTTCACAGCAAAACAGATTGCCAAGTCATCCTTTTAACTTGCATTAGCAGAAACCATGGATCAAACCAGTCAAAAGATCTGTACTAAGCCTTCTGGCTAAGGACTCTGTAGCCGGTGACATTGCTTCCCCAAAAAAGAGTGGAGAGGTGTGAAAGACTCCAACTGCAAGAAAGCTCATTTAAAAATGCGAATCATTGCTCTATGGGTGGGTTCATCACCAGGAATTCACAGACCCTTGGACATATTTACTCTCATGCAATTACATGATTCACTTCGTATGCTTTGGATCACAAATCCTGCGGAGCAGAGCAGCTCTGCCCTTCCTCTGACACAATCATAAACCATTCAAAGTATCCGAGGAAAAGCATTTGCCAATTTTTTTTCAGACTCCCTTCCTGAGACTGCCAAACAGAGAATAAAATTAGTGACTAGCAGAATCTAAACAAGCATTCATTAGAGTCAGGAATGGCAACTCCTTACTTGGACACAAAAATGACAAATATCCATTGCAGAGACAATTGGAACAGAAAAGTAATTTCGTTCATTCAGAGTAGGAAGAAACAACTCAAAGTATTCTACCTTTATTAATTCCTCCAGTATAAAACTTCTGAAGATCTGACAAGGTGATACATTCCACATCTAAAATGTAAATCTTCTAATAGCAGACAATGTAAGAATCCTTCGATATTTGACAGTGATTTAATTAACATCTGTAAATATTTGCTGCCAGCTACCTCATAATGTTTATTCAAGGTAGCTTGAGAGCATGATCATGGGAAAAAAAAACTTCATTCTTCCTCTACAGATTAACTCAGCCAATAGTGCAGTCATTAGATCTGAGCCAATTTCTCAGAATGCCCACATCACCCACCTCGGACGGAAAGTTTTCACAGCAGGAAACATACCTTTCAACGTTTTTTAAAAAGGGGGTTATTTTTTAAAACAAGTTTTGAGAAGGTCAATGGAGAATTTCCTATACTGCTGGAAATTATGACTAAGAAAATAATATGATGTTTTACAACGTAAAAGAAACACAAACGCAAGGCACAATTTAATGTATAGCCTTCCAGATACCCAGACTAGCTCGGCAACACTTCACCTTGAAAAATATGTACACATTGCTATCAACTCTAACCAGCAAACTCTACAGAAACATATCACATAAGCACTAGAAATAACAAATACACCTGTGGTTACCAATATACAGGAAAATCAGTCTCACGTGCAGCTGTTCTCTACCCCAGGATTACATCCACATTGAAAAAGCCAGTGCCTAAGCCTCAGCTCAGTAACAGAGCACACGCTGCCTGAAATACGCAGAAACACGTGAGACAACTGGATCTCTCTACATAGATCTCTCCACAGTCTCTAAACACTGTTTTGCATGTACACAAAACCCCATAGAGGTGCAGTTTGTATACCTGTTCATGTACACAAAAACAATTAGGAATGAATAAGGCTTTTAGAAATCAAATGCCAGACTCCCAGGCTGCACTTACAGACAGTACTTGTGTGACCTGTGCTGATCAGAGAGGAAACTGAACTCTGAAATTTTTACCTATGATATCGCAGAAAACCACAATTAACGTTCAGTGCACTCTTTAGACATGGATACCTAAGAAGGAGGTATTTCCCTTCTTATTCTAAGTCTGTTTAGGCTGAAGCGCTCAAGTTTGGTTTTGGAGACAGTTTCCATCATCCAGACAACTCGTAAGCTCTATGTTCCCACACCAATAACTGCTTCCTCTGAGAGAGGAAGAGGAGTGTGGGGGAAGGAAGCCACAGCTGAGATACATCACGGCAGAGGTTTTGCTGCAGATGGGGAACGCCACTGCAAGAGCCCTGCAGGTCCATCAGCACCTTGGGCCAGCTCATAGGCATCAGGAAGATGGCACCCAAAATAAAGATACTTTATGAAGAAATGTAGAAGCCAACAGGCACACCTCTACATCACTGTCACATGTCACATGAAAGAATCTGAAAACCTGTGACATCAGGTTTAGCTCAACATCAGATCCTGAACATGAGAAAACCGCTAGTTGCGCTGAGCAGGGATGACCTGTTTATCTCCCACATCCAAGGCAAATTACAACTGTCCATCCTTATAAACCTTTTCAACTTTTCCCAAGAGAGAGCTGCCTCACGTGGAAGTCTGTCTCCATAAGGGCACGAGGGTCTCCAGAATGCTGGTTACCAGCTCCCCCCGAGCTTGCCCTCCTCGTGCAGAAGCCCGTGAAGCTAAAAGAGACCGAGAGGGCTGTCCCCAGGCTGGCTGCTGGTGAACACTCCTTGTGGCTCCGTGGTCATTATCACAAGACTTGGGCATCATGATCCCATCCAGCATGACAAATTTGATTGGTAAATTAGCCGAAGCGCCCAATTTGGTGTTTAACCAAAACTGCATGGGTTTTTTCCCCATCTGTGAGGAGACAGAGTACCCGATTCAACCGAAGGTCCGAGCGGCACAGATGGACAATGTTCGATAATGACAAACTGCTGACCTTTTTTTTTCTTTTAAAGCAAAATCAGTCTTACAGAACAAGTTCATCTCGAAACAGTAGTTCACCCCACCAGACTAGCATTTTTGATCAGGAACCTGAAAGCTGGGCTTAATGCACTGTCGGATCAATTTCAATGTCTGCAGTTCTTCTCCAGGCAAGATCCAGGGCTGTCAAAGCCCCTTTATGCCACCTGAGCAGATAGGGAAAATAAAAAAACCTCACACCTCATCTCTCAGACTCAAACAATGCTAAAAAAAAAGCTACTGATAAGATACATCTGTGCTTCAGTAAGTCATCTGTACTACTACTGCTTTTAAAACATCATCTTCACCAGTTACAGGATGCTCTTTATATATTAATCGGTAAAAAACTACTTTGCACCATGCTATGCACTTCTGGGCAACAGTAACACTAAGAGCAGGGTTAGCCTCAGAGACAGATTCCCATAATAAACCTGTCTTTATTAACAAGTCAAGCATATGACAAATATTTCAAATCTTTTGGACCAGCTATTAAACACTCTCCTCGAACTGCAGCTTCCAAAGATCTATCCTTTAGCACTTATAATTTCTGAGTAAACTTTTTAAAAACACGACTGAGAAACTGTGAATAATGAATTGAAATAACAAGAGTGATGAGAGACCATTTTATCTCCCAAGCAGACATAGAAGAAAGAAGCAAAGGAGACTGCAGTGAAATTTCTACCCCGAAGGCACTGTCCCATGACCGTCACTCCCTCCACCCTCTTCCATCTTACTTTTATAATTCCAGTGGATGCTGGTGACTTGGATCTCCTGAGTTGGAATATATTCCTCAATAAATTTCTTTCCCTGCAGTCGGTGCCAGAGTGTGGTTTTCCCAGTGTTCCTGTCCCCTCGGATGACAATTTTCACTGGGGAAAAGAGCAAGCAGACAAATAAAGTTGATTAAAAACAAATCAAAGAATGCTGTGAGAAGCATGTTAATTTGTTAATTTTTTGCAAGCATTATTCAGACATAATTAGTTCTCCCATATTACACAGGCATAGATGGGATTTGTTAGAACACATGAGCCTCAGTCATTAAAATCAGTGTTTATTGAGCTGCTTGCACCAGCTCAGCAGAAAGAACCACCATCAAGATTGAATCTTCAAACTCCGCACAACTTCAGCCAGCTGAGTCTCCGCTCCTTCCACCCTCCTGCCTTCTCTACCTCCACCCAGTCCTAACTCCTGCTCGGCCACACTCCAGCCTTTGCCAGCTTTACCTCCTCCGTCATTCCCATTTTTCCTTAAACACTTCTCTTTCCTTGAGAAAATACTCACTTCCTAGAGCCAGTTGCCCCAAGTCCCTGAAAGCTCAGATGCTTCTCAGGGTCCTGAGTTCAGGAGTGCTGCTCCCCACATCCTGCAGGGGTGCAACTCTGAAACCTGGCACCGGTGAAACCGCTGCTTCTGGTGAACATCACCACAGAATTAAGCTGTCACGGCTCTCAGCTGTCCCCAGCTTTCTTGCACTTTCTTGCACATCCCCTTTTCCAGGGGAAGCGGAACAAGGCTGTGTATTGCTCACAGCCCGGAAGGTCTCAGATGAGGGTACAATCCCTGGCAGGGACAAGAGGCAAGGCACAAGTGTCTACCTTAAACTGCCCCCAATAAATTCACCAAACCGCCTCTGTTGATGGCCACAGTTTGATTCAAATTAAATCTAAATCAGTCTACCTTATATGCTTTAGAAAGAAGCTAAAGTGAACCAAAACAGTCATGCCCTGTTGGGGACATAAACTCACTTAAACAACAGGGACATAAACCCAAGAGAAACCGCATCTCAGAGAGTCCTCTGTGTGTCGGAGGGACAGTCTCCACCACGGGAGCCAGCCCTTGGCTGGTTTCAGGTGCAGGAGTACTGATGGCACTTGGCATTCTCAGAATCTGCACCTTTGTGTAGAGGCACAATTTTGGGTAGATCTGCACCTTTGGGTAGAGCTCCAGTTCCACCGACCAGCCTCGCATCCGGCTCATCTCCTACCACGTTCATGTCTCTGCTTCTGCACGTGCTTGCACCCACCACAGGGAGCATCAGTCCATGGAAAAACCCATTCAGACCCTCCCAAAGAAGTGTCCAACGTATCACCAAATGTACACAACCTGGCAAAGTAACCTCTGTAGCAATTAATATTATGAACTTTCCAGTCTACCCTAATGTTACTGTGCTCTTTCTGAAAACAGTATGTGTCATTTTCCAAATTCTCTGTTACATTATAGGATTTTTTTTTTTAAATGCTATCCTTTTTGTAAGTGGCAACCACAAGGCTATTAGGAAAAGTAAGCTGACTTGAACAGAATTTTTATGCTCGCGTTTTGAATAGGAGCTATTATCCACTAGAAAATGGGCCATTCAGAGGCATCTAATAGCAGATTCAGGTGATTTGCATTAGGTTGCGCATCATCATTTGGGCACGGAAACCTCAGGCTGAAGGCTGCTTTCTGTTGTAACTCAGGAGCTATTGCAGCCATTAAAGAGAAAAGTTTAAGAGGTAAACTTTAAGGTATGTCCTGGATTTGGCTGAGATAGAGGTAATTTTCTTCACAGTAGCTCCTATGGGGCTGTGGTTTGGATTTGGGCTGGAAACAGCGTTGATAACACAGGGATGGTTTAGTTATTACTGAGCAGCGCTGGCACAGAGCCGTGGCCTTTTCTGCCTCTCACCCCGCCAGCGAGGGCCACGTGGCATCATGCTGGGCACATAGAGCTGGGGGAAGGAGAAGGAAGGGGGGACGTTCAGAGCGATGGTGTTTGTCTCCCCAAGTCACCGTTACGCTGAAGGAGCCTGGCTGTCCTGGGGATGGCTCAGCACCCACCTGCGATGGGGAGCGGGGAATGAATTCCTTGGTTTGCTTTGCTTGTGCACGGCTGTTGCTTTCCCTGTTGAACTGTCTTTACCTCAAGCCATGAGCGTTCTCACTTTAACCCTTCTGATTCTCTCCCCCATCCTGCTGGGGGTGAGCGAGCGGCTGCATGGGGCCTGGTTCCCGGCCGGGGTTAAACCTGACCAGGTAAAACAGCCAATGCTACAAAACCTGTGGAAGAGTTTTGGCTGGTGAAATTTTGCGCTGCATTTTCACTGTGGTTTTTTTGCTGTAC
Organism: Tringa tobata; assembly: GCA_033628505.1. Taxonomy (NCBI): domain Eukaryota; kingdom Metazoa; phylum Chordata; class Aves; order Charadriiformes; family Scolopacidae; genus Tringa; species Tringa tobata. Next base: position 5,241 of record JAHREE010150410.1, on the reverse strand, counting down.
ACTGAGACATACTGTTATTTATTCTTTTACAAAGTTACTTATTAAAACAGCAAAAGGATAATAAGGGCAAAAATGAACACAGTGTTTATAGGCTGACTTCACTTACAGTTCTCAGCAAATCTCTGCAGAGACAACAAACTATTTCCTGCATTTCCTCTCGCTCTGTGTGTGATTCTCTTTCCTATTTACAGATGGTGGAACAATCAATGCAGGGTCCCTTTGATTTTTCTGAATCAATGCAGCAAGTCCATGGCATAGGCCGAATGAAATTCCATTTGTCCCCTTTAAAAGGGGCTTTCTAAATGCTCCCTGCCTACCTTAGAGAGCCATTTTAAAATTCACATTCCCCCCAGAATGTGCAGCATGAGATACCAAAACAGTGAGTTTTAAGGGACGAACATACCCTTCCTTAAAAAGTTATGCTGCTCTCACGGTGCCCTCTCAGGATCGCTGCCAGATGACTTGCCTGTGAACTCTCCCCAGAAGGGGCAATTTTACCTCCCCCGGGACTGTCCTTGTGCCAACAGCGTTATTTACACACCTACACATTGAGCTGGATCAAGGAACTGACTGGCTGAAAACTAACCCCAAAATTATTCCTTTTCAGCTTTCTGAAAACTGTTTCCTGTGCAGGAGGCAGCACAGGGGAGTCACAGCTGGAAGGGCAAGGAGACCAACCCTGCCCCGACCAGCTCCCGTTTACACCAACACAGGGTGCTCGTGGCACCACACGCTCAGTTTGAACAGGCCCAACGGCCCTTTCCAGCTGCAGCAGTCTCCATGTTAGGATCTCTTTCCTCCTACACAATGAGTTTTCACTGACTTTTCTCCTGAAGAAAGAAAAAGTCTTTAAGAACAGGAAGAAGGCAGGTGTTTAGCAACACCAAATCTGTACTGGGGCCTTTAATTTTAAGTTAATCAGTACTCACTGCAACAGTCGTAGGTTTGAGGAAAGAGAGGAGAATTACCTGGGGGAAGAACGGTGGGGATGGGGAATAGATCAAGATGTGAGGAAAAAGCTAAACAAATCACTTCATTCGTATTGTCACTGCATCAGGAATAACAGAGGGATTTCCACTCTCCAGCTGGGGAAATGGAAGCAGAGCAGTGAAGACACAGGCCCAGAGAGCAGGTCTCAGACCAGCTCAGTTCCAGTGAGGAACCCCCAGCTCTGCCCATACTCTTCAGGTCACTGCAGCAACTAAGGATCTCACATCCCACGGCTGATCCCCAAACTTCTCTGCTAACAACCCCCACGAGGAGGGTCATAACCTTGCCCTCATCTTTGGGACTGCAATTCAAATGCTTAAAGCTGGTTCTGCTGCCAAAAGCAGCACACCCGATCTGCTGCCACCCCCAGGGACGCTTCCCGGGGGGCACAGCCCAGGCAGCAGCCAGAGCAGGGCTGTCACAGCGGGCACCAACACCCACATCAACAGGAGCAGAAAACGTGAGAAGGTGGGAAGCAGCAGGATGAGGGGAAGCCTTTCTTCTGGGAATAGTGCTGCATGAAAACACTTAAAACTACAGTCAACTGCTACTCTCAAACAACACAAAAGAAGGATTATAATGATTACCAAAAGGATACATGGCATTAATTTTAAGTTTTGTCTTTTAAAGCATGTTTTAGGCAGAGAAGTAATAAGGGGAGGGACTGGAGGGAATTCTTGGAGGTACTGACTTTGGTATTTCAGCACAGGTGACTGTGGAGGTGACTGGTGACTGTGACATGCTTCAGGCACACACAGCGGGGCCAATTTGTCGGGTGCTGAGCACTGGGTGCAGCATTAAGAATAACGCCCAGAGCAGGCGGCATGCTGTGTCCTGGCAACAGGATGGATGGATCTGAACCTTTAGCACTGCCACATCTTTTGCTCCTGTCACTGATGATCCATGGATAACTCCCAGGGAATCCTCTTGCCAGTGCAACCCAGCCAGAGCCCTTCATTTCACCCTTGTTCGCCCATCGTTGCCTTACATAAATTTTCATGTTTGAGTACCCTGGTGCTGCTACTTCCTTCTGTAATTTTCCTCATAATTTGTTTAAACAAGCACCACTACCAAAGGAATGAGATCCACCTCATGTACTCTCCAGCAAGCCCGCTCGCTCTGGCCTGTGCCACCCTCCCTGGGCCAGCACCGCTACGCAAATGGCCATCAGCAGACCTGACCCAAGTTCAGGCTATCCCGAGTAGGAAAAAAAGAGCAGGTTTCTACAAAGATTGGTTCCCCATACTCAGAACCAACCTGATCCCCAATAAACATCTGAGCCATTATATATGTGATACTGACCCACACTGTTTTCATCTCTGTACCTTCCACAGCACTCAGGGAACTCTGGTGTTATTTGGGCCACCGTATGGAAAACACAGAAGCTCTGTGCAGATGATAAAGAGAGCAACCAAGGAGTGTGTGTGCTGGGAATGCAATATGAAAATGCTTTTGCTTTGAAATGGGATGTCCCACGCAGAGGACGTGACTGCTGCCAAGGGCTAATACTGGCCTTTGCTCTCATTATTTCATTAGAAATCTAAACCAACCCACCCTGCAACACTCTGCCTTTTGAAAACTTTGCTGAGTGGGAGAGAGACCATGTAAACCAATCACTTTGGTTCAACTTTGAGGTGCACACTGTCCAGTGCTTGTAATACTCAGTGCCACTAACACACCACACCATCTTCAGCATCGCCTCAAACTGGGGGGCTGTCTGGTTACAAACTGTAGTTGCCAGCCGTGAAGGCTGGCACAGCACGTCCTGTTCCGAGCCCTGCAGCAAGGTACCAAGAGCCAGGTGATAAGGCCCATGTCTCAGCAATTTGCTCCTGGTTTTATCAGGGAGCAACTCAAGGCATTCTCAGCACACTAAATGTACTTCCGAGAGGGAAAGAGGTTTCAGTTCACAGCCAGTAACGGTCTATGAAAGCAAGGAAACATTTCTGTAAAGCCAGTCATCACAATGCTCTTTGGTTTAGGTTTCGGCAGCTCCAGGGGAATGAAGGACTTTCAAAGATCTCTTCAAAGATCATTTGTTAAGGTGGCTACAAAACATCTTCTGCATCCTGTGCTGAATGTCATGCATTCGGTAAGAAAGGAGCCCTGGCAATGAGCAGGATTTGCAGCTCTGCCCTTCCGCAGCAACGGCCCTTGTAACGACATTCCTTCACAGCCCACCTTCACCCAAGACCACAACCTCACCATGCTGGAACTGGCCCCTCTCCCCTGTGTCGTGGCTTTGTAGGAACTTTAAAGCCCTTTCGTAATCCTGCCTGTGTCTCCTATAAATATTATATAAGAGTGATCCCGCAAGAGTTACTATGGAGATTGGAAAGCTTCCCTTCAGGCAGTGACTGAAAGCTGCAGTTTTATTCCAGATCTGAAGGCAGTAACTAGAACACAAATCCTGATAAAGCAGGGCACAAATGAAAAAGCTTTCCTGAGGCTTTCAGCAACAGGACAAAAAGCAGCCGAGCTACCATTGGCAGCTCAGCTGGCGGCATTTTTGGCCTTGCTGCATTAATGGCAAGCAGGTACACACAGCCACGCAGGTCTGTCCACACTGCAGACAGTCAACACGTCCCCGTCGGCCGCTGTGCCAGCAGGATGCAGCTGATCCAGACTTTCCGCAGCGCAAACATTCACTCTCTGAAAAGTCAACTCCTTTCTCCTACATAATTCACACCCTGGTAAGAGCTACCTGATCTCCACACGCACCGGTGAGGCACGTGGACGTGTTCTGGTCTGTGGCTGCACGAAGCCTCTGCACAGATCAATGCTCTTTAAGCAGCAGATCTCCAAGTACTCGTTTAACCCTGCAGTGCTGTATTCCAAGGCACCACAGTTTCATCCTCATCCCCAGCCTTTCACTGGAAATCAAGTCTCTTAACAACACTCTGTTTCTGTTCACATTCCTGACTGCTTGCTAAGGCACTAATTTTCTAAATAAAGGCACCAAATGCTCTCCCTAGTAAAGCAGAGAGCTTCAAAACGTATCAGTTCAAAAGCACAGTCAATAGTGATAATACTAAAAAAAGAAAAAATAACCCAACCAAAGTGCAAGTTAAGATCCAACATAACCTCTATTCCTCCAACACGGGTGCCTTTGCAGAATTTATTCAGTGCCACGTTTACAAATCAGTCTCTTTCCAAAGCACCACTCTTGGCCTTATGTAGCCTGACTTCCCTGCCTGGATCCACCCCGAGGAGCTGATACTCACAGCGCTCTCTGGTACCATCTCTATTTTCAGCAGGGATGACATAACTACCGTCCCTGTCTCACAATTGTTATTTTGGGATGTATTTCACATACTTGCAGTGCCCTCTTGAAACATTGTATTAGAAATAACCTTTACTGAGCATCAAGGGAAAAACACAACCCTAAGCCTCAAGACCAAAAGGAAAAAAAATCTGAAAATGTTCCCTGAGAGAACAGGAAACGTATCAGTTGCAGAAACAGACAGTCAGAATGAAATTATGTTCCAAGGGCACATAAAGACATACATCCCTCCCCTTTTATTGAAGCCTGGCTGGGCAGAGCTTTGCAATAGACCCTTATCACATAACCACTAGAGCTTAATTATAAACACCATTATCCTGGGCTGGAGGGAAGGTCACCCACACACTCAGGGGAGTTACTCTCTTGATGCTTTAACTGACAAAAATTGATTTACAAGGAATTCTCTCTTGTGCCACAGTCAGCAGAAAGCAGGCAGACGTTCAGGACATCTGCTGGCTGGGGACACGGCCGCACCACAGGTTCCCGAGTCCCGCACGGAAAGAGAAAAGTTTCCCATCCCTCACTCCTCCCACACTTCTGCAAGCTCTAACATCTCACTGCAAACTTGGCTTTGGGCGAACAGTGGCAAAAGTACCGCTCTGCACAACCAAAGCATATGCATGTCTCAGTCCCACCGCACTCTGGGACACCAGACGGGTCGGACCGACGCAGCTCTCCCCCCGCCAGACCCCCCGAGCCTGGGCTCCGACTCACTGTTATACTGGACTCCCTTGGCAAACCTCCTCTGCAGAGCCTGGTTCATGGACTGCAGCCCCGCAGGGATATTCTTGTCTCTGACCGGAGGCTGGTCCGAGCCCACCAGCTTCTTCAGGGCCGAGAACATCTTTCTGGTCCCACACCTGCGCCACCACCTGCGGGAAAAGTGCCGCTGCGCCGGGGCTCAGGGGCAGGGCGGCCCCGGGACGGGGGGCATCGAAAGGGGGGGTGTCACGGCGGCGTGGGGAAAT